>WNWK01001168.1:0-285000 GCA_009830355.1 Cherax destructor | reverse complement strand
CTGCACACTAACTGCACCTTTCAAGACAGGTGAAATTGCTGAACTAGAAAATGTGCAGAGACCCTTCACGGCACGCATAACTGCGATAAACCACCTCAATTACTGGGAACGCTTGAAGTTCCTAAACCTGTACTCTCTAGAACGCAGGCGGGAGAGATACATTATTATATACACCTGGAAAATCCTAGAGAGATTAGTACCAAACTTGCACACGAGCGTCACTCCCTACGATGCAACATCCCCCCAAAGAAAAGCAGGGGTGCCACTAGCACTTTGAGAAACAACACATTAAGTGTCAGGGGCCCAAGACTGTTCAACTGCCTCCCAGCATACATAAGGGGGATTACCAATAGACCCCTGGCTGTCTTCAAGCAGGCGCTGGACAGGCACCTAAATTCGGTACCTGACCAGCCGGGCTGTTGTTCGTACGTCGGACTGCGTGCGGCCAGCAGTAATAGCTTGGTTAATCAGGCTCTGATAAACCATGAGGCCTGGTCACCTACCGGGCCGCGGGGGCGTTGACTCCCGGAACTCTCTTCAGGTAAACTCCAGGTAATACATTCTAGTGTACATTCTAGAGTATGTTATACATTCTGGAGTACATTCTAGAGTATATTATACATTCTAGAGTAAATTCTAGAGTATGTTATGTTATACATTCTAGTGTACATTGTAGAGTATGTTATACATTGTAGAGTATGTTATACATTGTAGAGTATGTTATACATTGTAGAGTATGTTATACATTGTAGAGTATGTTATACATTGTAGAGTATGTTATACATTGTAGAGTATGTTATACATTGTAGAGTATGTTATACATTGTAGAGTATGTTATACATTGTAGAGTATGTTATACATTGTAGAGTATGTTATACATTGTAGAGTATATTATACATTCTAGAGTAAATTCTAGAGTATGTTATGTTATACATTCTAGTGTACATGTAGAGTATGTTATACATTGTAGAGTATGTTATACATTGTAGAGTATGTTATACATTGTAGAGTATGTTATACATTGTAGAGTATGTTATACATTGTAGAGTATGTTATACATTCTAGAGTATGTTATACATTGTAGAGTATGTTATACATTCTAGAGTATGTTATACATTGTAGAGTATGTTATACATTCTAGAGTATGTTATACATTCTAGAGTATGTTATACATTGTAGAGATGTTATACATTGTAGAGTATGTTATACATTGTAGAGTATGTTATACATTGTAGAGTATGTTATACATTGTAGAGTATGTTATACATTCTAGAGTATATGTTATACATTCTAGAGTATGTTATACATTCTAGTGTACATATTATTATACATTCTAGTGTAAGTTCTAATATACGTTCCAGGGGGCGTTGACACGGTATACATACGTTCATGACTGCACACGGTATACATACGTTCATGACTGCACACGGTATACATACGTTCATGATTGCACACGGTATACATACGTTCATGACTGCACACGGTATACATAGGTTCATGACTGCACACGATATACATACGTTCATGACAGCACACGATATACATACGTTCATGACTGCACACGATATACATACGTTCATGACTGCACACGGTATACATACGTTCATGACTGCACACGGTATACATACGTTCATGACAGCACACGGTATACATACGTTCATGACTGCACACGATATACATACGTTCATGACTGCACACGATATGCATACGTTCATGACTGCACACGGTATACATACGTTCATGACTGCACACGGTATACATACGTTCATGACTGCACGGTATGCATACGTTCATGACCACTGTATACTCTAAACCGGTGAGTAATCAATTCATTCCTAGATATCAACAGTGAGGAAACATTAATGGTGGAGGAAGAACTGATTTCCATCCAAAATGACATTGAGCTAAGGCCTACCTGGAGAGAATTCCAGGGGTCAACGCCCCCGCGGCCCGGTCTGTGACCAGGCCTTCTGTTGGACCAGAACCTGATCAACCAGGCTGTTACTGCTAACCGCAAGCAGTCCAACATACGAACCACAGCCCGGCTGGTCAGGTACCGACTTTAGGTGCCTGTCCAGTGCCTGTCCAGTGCCTGCTTGAAGACAGCCAGGGGTTTGTTGGTAATCCCCCTGATGTATGCTGGGAGGCAGTTGAACAATCTTGGGCCCCTCACACTTATTGTGTTGTCCCTCAACGTGCTAGTGGCACCCCTGCTCTTCATTGGGAGGATGTTACATCACCTGCCGAGTCTTTTGCTTTCGTAGGGAGTGATTTTTGTGTGCAAGTTTGGTACTAAGCCCTCGAGAAATTTCCATGTGTATATAATAATGTATCTCTCCCGCCTGCGTTTTAGAGAGTACAGGTTTAGGAACTTCAAGCGTTCCCAGTAGTTGAGGTGGTTTATCGCACTTATGCGTGCGGTGAAGGTTCTCTGCACATTTTCAAGGTCAGCAATTTCACCCGCCTTGAAAGGTGCAGTTAGTGTGCAGCAATATTCCAGCCTAGATAGAACAAGCGATCTGTAAAGTGTCAACATGGGCTTGGCATCCCTGGTTTTGAAGGTTCTCATTGTCCATCCTGTCATTTTTCGAGCAGATGCAATTGCTACTTTGTTATGGTCCTTGAAGGTGAGATCCTCTGACATGATCCTCCCAGGTCTTTGACATTAGTTTTCGCTCTATTGTGTGTTGGAATTACTTTGTACTCCGATGAGATTTTAATTTGTTCACGTTTTCCGTATCTGAGTAATTGAAATTTCTCATCATTGAACTTCATATTGTTTTCTGCAGCCCATTTAAAGATTTGGTTTATGTCTGCTTGGAGTCTTGCAGTGTCTTCAACGGTGGACACTGTCATACAGATTCGGGTGTCATCTGCAAGGAAGACACAGCACTGTGGCTTATATCCCTCTCAATGTCTGATATGAGGATGAGGAATAGGATGGGAGCAGTACTGTGCCTTGTGGAACAGAGCTTTCAGTAGCTGCCTCCGACTTTACTCTGTTGACTACTACTCTTTGTGTTCTACATGTTAGGAAATTATAGATCCATCTACCAACTTTCCTGTTATTCCTTTATCACCCATTTTGTGTGCTATTACACCATGGTCACACTTGTCAAGGCTTTTGCAAAATCTGTGTATATAACATCTGCATTATGTTTATCTTCTAGAGCATCCAGGACCTTGTCGTAGTGGTCCAGTAGTTGGGACAGACAGGAGCGGCCTGCTCTAAACCCATGCTGTCCTGGGTTGTGCAATTGATGGGTATCAAGATGGGTGGCGATCTTGCTTCTTAGAACCCTTTCAAAGATTTTTATGATATGGGACGTTAGCGCAATTGGTCTGTAGTTCTTTGCTATTGCTTTACTGCCCCCTTTGTGGAGCGGGGCTATGTCTGTTGTTTTTAGTAGCTGCAGGACGATCCCAGTGTCCATGCTCCCTCTCCATAGGATGTTAAAAGCATGTGATAGGGGCTTCTTGCAGTTCTTGATGAACACGGAGTTCCATGAGTCTGGGCCTGGAGCGGAGTGCATGGGCATGTCATTTATTGCCTTTCGAAGTCATTTGGCGTCGTGGTGATGTCAGAAAGGCATGCGTCTGTCAAGTTCTGTGGCACTCTCATAAAAAATTCATTTAGGTTTTCGATTTTCAGTCTGGTTAGTGGCTCGCTAAAAACTGAGTCATACTGGGATTTAAGTAACTCACTCATTTCCTTGCTGTCATCTGTGTAGGAGCCATCCCGTTTAAGTAGGGGCCCTATACTGGTTGTTGTTCTCGACTTTGATTTTGCATATTAAAATAAATACTTAGGGTTTCTTTCAATTTCATTTATGGCTTTTAGTTCTTCCCGTGTCTCTTGATTCATGTAAGCCTAAGTTTAAAAATAAGTAAGTAAGCCTAAGTTTAAAAATATCATACCGACCACTACCCTACACTATGGCCACTACTCTGCACTGTGACCACTACTCTGCACTGTGACCACTACCCTACACTGTGACAACGACTCTGCACTGTGACCAATACCCTGCACTGTGACCACTACCCTGCACTGTGACCACTACTCTGCACTGTGACCACTACTCTGCACTGTGACCACTACCCTACACTGTCTACCTGGAGAGAATTCCAGGGGTCAACGCCCCCGCGGCCCGGTCTGTGACCAGGCCTCCTGTTGGACCAGAGCCTGATCAACCAGGCTGTTACTGCTGGCCGCACGCAGTCCAACGTACGAACCACAGCCTGGCTGGTCAGGTACCGACTTTAGGTGCCTGTCCAGTGCCTGCTTGAAAACAGCCAGAGGTTTGTTGGTAATCCCCCTGATGTATGCTGGGAGGCAGTTGAACAATCTTGGGCCCCTGACACTTATTGTGTTGTCCCTCAACGTGCTAGTGGCACCCCTGCTCTTCATTGGGGCATGTTACATCGCCTGCCGAGTCTTTTGCTTTCGTAGGGAGTGATTTTTGTGTGCAAGTTTGGTACTAAGCCCTCGAGAATTTTCCATGTGTATATAATAATGTATCTCTCCCGCCTGCGTTCTAGAGAGTACAGGTTTAGGAACTTCAAGCATTCCCAGTACTTGAGGTGGTTTATCGCACTTATGCGTGCGGTGAAGGTTCTCTGCACATTTTCAAGGTCAGCAATTTCACCCGCCTTGAAAGGTGCAGTTAGTGTGCAGCAATATTCCAGCCTAGATAGAAAAAGCGATCTGTAAAGTGTCAACATGGGCTTGGCATCCCTGGTTTTGAAGGTTCTCATTATCCATCCTGTCATTTTTCGAGCAGATGCAATTGCTACTTTGTTATGGTCTTTGAAGGTGAGATCCTCTGACATGATCACTCCCAGGTCTTTGACATTAGTTTTTCGCTCTATTGTGTGGTTGGAATTAGTTTTGTTCTCCGATGAGATTTTAATTTCTTCACGTTTTCCATATCTGAGTAATTGAAATTTCTGATCATTGAACTTCATATTGTTTTCTGCAGCCCATTTAAAGATTTGGTTTATGTCTGCTTGGAGTCTTGCAGTGTCTTCAACGGTGGACACTGTCATACAAATTCGGGTGTCATCTGCAAAGGAAGACACAGCACTGTGGCTTATATCCTTGTCAATGTCTGATATGAGGATGAGGAATAGGATGGGAGCAAGTACTGTGCCTTGTGGAACAGAGGGCTTTTCTACACTATCCTGAACTGTGACCACTACCCTGACTGTGACCACTACCCTGCACGTGACCACTACCCTGCACTGTGACCACTACCACTGTGACAACTGCATGCTACACTTACCACACTGCACTGTGACCACTACCCTGTGCACTGTGACCACTACCCTACACTGTGACCACTATCCTGCACTGTGACCACTACCCTGCACACTAAGTGACCACTCCCTGATCCCTGCACTGTGACCACTACCCTGCACTGGACTACTGTGACCACTACCTGAGTCCCTACACTGTGACCACTATGCACTGGCACTACCCTGCACTGTCCACTACCCTGCACTTGACTGACTACCCTACACTTTGACCACTACCCTGCACTGTGACCACTACCACCTGCACTTGTGACCACTACCCTGCACGGACCATACCCGTGACCACTACCCTCACTGTACCACACCTACACTGTGAACTCACTACCTGCACTGTGACACTCCTGCTGGACACTACCCTGCTGTGACCTCCCTACTGTGACCAACCTATGCCTACCCTGCTGACCACTACCCTATGCACTACTACTGTGACCACTACCCTGCACTGTGACCATCCATGACCACTACACAGTGACCACTCCTACATGTGACCACCACCTGACCACTCCCTGACTGTGACCACTACCCCTGCACTGTGACCACTACCCTACACTGTGACCACTATCTGCACTTGACCACTCCCTGACTGTGACTACCTCACTGACCTACTCCTGCAATGTGACCACTACCTGCACTGTGACCACTACCTGCACTGTGACTCCCTACACTGTGACCACTACCCTGCACTGTGCTACCCTGCACTGGACCACTACCCTGCACTGTCCACTACCCTACACTGACCACTACCCTACACTGTTACCACTACCTCACTGGACCACTACCCTACACTGTGACCACTACCACACTGTGACCACTACTCGCACTGTGACCCTTACTCTCACTGTGACCACTACCCTCACTGTGACCACTACCCTACACTGACCTACTCTGCACTGTGACCACTACCCTCACTGTGACCACTACCTGCACTGTGACCACTACCCTACACTGTGACCACTACTCTGCACTGTGACCACTACCCTACACTGTGACCCTACCTACACTGTGCACTACCCTACACTATGACCACTACTCTCACTGTGACCACTACCTACCTTAACTCTCTGCACTGTGACCACTACCTACACTATGACCACTACTCTACACTGTGACCACTACCCTACACTGTACACTATACACTGACCACTACTACACTGTGACCACTCTCTGCACTGTACCACTACCTACACTGTGACCACTACTCTGCACTGTGACCACTACCCTCACTGTAACCACTACCTGCACTGTGCCAACCACACTGTGACCACTACCTACACTGTGACCACTACCCTACACTGTGACCATTCCTCTGTACCCTGACTGCACACTGTAACCACTACTCTGCACTGTGACCATTACCCTACACTGTGACCACTACCCTACACTGTAACCACTACTTGCACTGTACCACTACCTCACTGTAACCACTACTCTGCATGTGACCATTACCCTCACTGTGACCACTACCCTACACTGTGACCACTACCCTACACTGTGACCATACCCTACACTGTGACCACTACCCTACACTGTGACCATTACCCTACACTGTGACCACTACCCTCACGACTGTGACCACTACCTCTACACTGTGACCACTACCCTACACTGTGACCACTTACCCTACACTGTGACCACTACCCTACACTGTGACCACTACCCTGCACTGCACATACCTGTGTACCACTACCCTACACTGTGACCACTACCCTACACTGTGACCACTACCCTACACTGTGACCACTACCCTACACTGTGACCACTACTCTGCACTGTGACCACTACCCTACACTGTGACCACTACCTCACTGTGACCACTACTCTACACTAGTGACACTACTTTGACCCCCTACACTGTGACCACTACTCTACACTGTGACCTATCTACCTGAATCTCACTGTGACCACTACTACACTTGACACATTGACACTATTGTGACCATACTACACTGTGACCACTACCCTACACTGTGACCATTCTCCTCACTGTGACCACTACCCTACACTGTGACCATACCTCACTGTGACCACTACCCTACACTGTGACCACTACTCTGCACTGTGACCACTACCCTACACTGTGACCACTACCCTACACTGTGACCACTACCCTACACTGTGACCACTACTCTACACTGTGACCACTACCCTACACTGTGACCACTACCCTACACTGTGACCACTACCCTACACTGTGACCACTACCCTACACTGTGACCACTACCCTCACTGTGACCATTTACCCTACACTGTGACCACTACTCACTGACACTCCTGACCACTACCCTACACTGTGACTTCACTTACCCTACACTGTGACCACTACCCTACACTGTGACCACTACCCTACACTGTGACCACTACCCTACACTGTGACCATTACCCTACACTGTGACCATTACCCTACACTGTGACCACTACCCTACACTGTGACCACTACCCTACACTGTGACCACTACCCTACACTGTGACCACTACCCTACACTGTGACCACTACCCTACACTGTGACCACTACCCTACACTGTGGAACAAAGTCAAGACCTACTTCACAGCCTTCCTACCATCATACATAGTAGTGCGAGGCTTCAGTACAGTCGCCATGTCGGTGGTCTGGTGGCTTGAGCTCTCGCTTCACACACGGAGGGCCCGGGTTCGATTCCCGGCGGGTGGAAACATTTCGACGTGTTTCCTTACACCTGTTGTCATGTTCACCTAGCAGAAAATAGGTACCTGGGTTGTTAGTCGACTGGTGTGGGTCGCATCCTGGGGGACAAGATTAAGAACCCCAATGGAAATAAGACAGACAGTCATCGATGACGCACTGACTTTCTTGGGTTATCCTGGGTGGCTAACCCTCCGGGGTTAAAAATCCGAAGAAATCTTATCTTATCTTATCTCTCCAAGCAAAGAAACAGATTGGAAATTACACTAGTGGAACCATGCACTAGTGTAAGTAGGTCTTCGTCCAAAGGTTGGACAAGTGTTGAAGAATTCCTTGTATCAAAATCTCAAGATGTTGTTGTGTCAGACAGGAATGTAGATGAATGGTTCAGAGAACCGACAAGTTGATAAATTATCAACTACATTCCTGTTGTGACACAGCAACATCTTGGGATCTTGATACAAAACATTCTTCAACACTTGTCCAACCTTTGGACGAAGACTTACTACACTAGTGGATGGTCCCATGATCCCCCTCCTGCTTCCACTCCTGTCTATACATAGCCACTTCTCCTGGCCCTATGCTGTCTTCATACAAGATTGATGGACTGAACACTCGATTCAGGCCGAGGACTGATTACTCAAACTCCTCCTCCTTACAACTTTCTGCTTTGTATTGACTAATGACCACTGTGTGACGTTTCCTCATTAAAGATACCCAAGTGTTGCACATGTGTCTAATTTATCAACAGAGAATAATACTAGAGACGACAGATGTTATGAATCCTTGTCGGAATAATGTGTAGTTGATGAGGGAGCATCTAAGTCCTCTTGCTCCTGCTCTTCTTATGCTATGTAAATGATGTGTCCTTTGCATTAAATGCAAATTCTAGTGTATGGAAATGAGAGTGCGACGTTTCTCATTAAAGATACCCAAGTGATATGCCTGTGTCTAATTTATCAAGAGAATAATACTAGAGACACAGATGTTATGAATCTTGTCGGAATAATGTGTAGTTGCATGAGGGAGCATCTAAGTCTCTCTCTGCTCCTGCTCTTCTTATGCTATGTAAATGATGTGTCCTTTAGCATTAAATGCAAATTACTAGTGTAGGAAGATGAGAGTGCGATTTTAATACATCACAAAAAGGCCGAAATGATATACCTTAGGTATTATACCTCGGAAAGGAGTGTTGCAAACAATGGTTAACAGATAAGAAACTGTCGCTGCTCCTGGGCAACACAGAGATGTTTTTTTTTTTCAGATGCAAGTTAAAGACAGTCCGCTATTTTAATGTGTAACGAGGAAGATATCTCATTAACAACTGTGAACTGTCACTCCTGTGTGTCCCAGCTACTGGACCACTATGACAAGGTCCTCGATGCTCTAGAAGACAAACAAAATGCAGATGTAATACACACAGACTTTGCAAAAGCCTTTGACAAGTGTGACCATGGTGTAATAGCACACAAAATGCGTGATAAAGGAATAACAGGAAAAGTTCCATAGAAAATTGCTGACGTTTTGGGTAGGGCATAATATCAAACCTTTGCTATATAAAGTACCTACATAGTACAGTGGACCCTCGGTTAACGAATACCCCGGAAATCGTGCAATTATGTAAGTATAATTTTGTAAGTTCTTGTGGAAGTGTATTTTTGGGGGTCTGAAATAGACTAACCTACGTGAAATTTTTCCTTAAGGGAGTAAATTCGTTCGGTAATGGCACTTGAGCAGACTTCAGGAGTGAAGTTTTTACGAAACTCGGGGGTCCACTGTATTGTACATACATATGTTACTTTTTACTAAATATTTTATTACTGTATGCTGCCAGATGTACAGTCATAAGTACGAGTGGTCTTATGTCGAGCAGGTCGTAAGTTGGATGGTACTTGTACGTAGTACAGTGGAACCCCAAGTAACGAGCACCCGGAATCGTACAATTATGTAAGTATAATATTGTAAGTGCTTTTGTAAGTGTATTTTTGGGGGTCTGAAATGGACTAACCTACTTGACATTATTTCTTAAGGGAGTAAATTCATTCGGTAATGGCACTTGAGCAGGCTTCTAGAATGAATTTTGCTCGTTACTCGGGGTTCCACTGTACAGTGGTCCCCCGCCTAATGAGCACCCCGGAAATCATACAATTATGTAAGTATGATATTGTAAGTGCTTGTGGAAGTGTATTTTTGGGGGTCTGAAATAGACTAACCTACGTGACATTATTTCTTAAGGAAGTAAATTCGTTCGGTAGTAGCACTTGAGTAGGCTTCTGGAATGAATTTTGCTCGTTAGGTGGGGGTCCACTGTATATGAAACAAATACTTTTCATCAAATTAACTCTGTACACTTTTTGTATCTGTTTTTTTCTTTCTCTTCCTATATATTGTACCATAGGTTGCATTTCCTCTTTCAGACACAGCTGTTGTACTGATAGTTTTTTTTTGAGAAATTACATGGGTGAATTTTGACAAGTACAATCTTGAATTAACCTTCCGCCCCCATAACTGGGGAGAACTCTTGACATATCGAAAATGGATTGTAACTTACTGATATTGATGTAACTCGAAGATATGTGAGACTTTAAGAACAATGGGTTGCAACAATGTCCCTTCTTCAATGCCCACCGTCTCAATATAGCTATATATTTATATATATCAGCAATATTAAATCCTAAGATGTGGCTTGATCTGAAATAATATATCTTTCATAAAGAATTAAATATATTTATTTTATTAACACAGTCATGATCAACTACATGTTTATGTAAATAATATTCATAAAAAAGTAACACGTCATAAAATAGGTAGTTCTGAGTTTAAGATAATGGACTGGGTATCTAATGTGTAACATTGTCTAAACAGCCTCCTACATACACCCAAGACAAAATCAAAATACAAATTATTAATTAGAACCAAACACATTGCTGGTAATAAAGTGCAATTATGGCAAGACTAAAGAAATAATAAAGTGTGGTTAAGGCTGCATTAAAGATATAACTATGGAAGGGAGTGGCAATTTTTACTACCCAAAGTTTCTGAGAAAAAATAGCTTTGTATATAGGGTATATAAATCATTCTCTAGCATAACATGAACTACGATGGGAAGTACCTGCATCCCTATTTTTGAATCATATAACTGTTCAGCAAAATATATTCTCAAGCCTTACCACTAGCACTTACCACTAGCACTTAGCACTAGCACCAGCACTTAGCACTAGCACTTACCACTAGCACCTAGCACTAAGCCATGAACAGGAGGTCTCCAACTTACAAATGAGTAGTATTCATCATATTTTAAATCAGAAGAGAATTGTTTACATGGGAAACAATGCCACAAAGGATGGTTATATTTGACACGTGCTTGTAATGCAGTTCAATGGATGTAAAATGACATCAACAGCAACAATAATAATAATAATAATGTCAAAATTATTATTATTACTATTATTATTTAATTGGTTCATAAGTGCCCCATTTGAAAGTGTTGGTGTCTAACCCAATATGTTTGCCAGCTGAAGACCTCTTGTACAGCTCTCTCAGACAGGAGCACAGTGGGAGCCAGCCATAAGCTTCAGCTCTCAACACAATATATTAATTATTTATCACTAGAGATTCATTAGGTAGTTGGATTCCTATTGTAATACTGCAATTATACAGTCACATAATATAGAACATAAAATTTACCTTTCAGATTAACAATAAGTGTTGCCATCATATAAGTTTCAGATTAGCACCTTACATTAATATGTGTTCACAATAATAATAGGACTATATAAACTAGCTCTGCAAAAAATTAAGAATTCCTGTCATTTACAATACGTACGTACAATGTGTATTTAACTAGCCAAATTTGTGGGTGTTGAGTACCAAGAATGCCTTCAGCATAAATTAATGCTTTCAGTGTTACCTTACAAGACCGATACACCAAACAACAGTATGTTAAAAAAGACTGATACACACACCAGAGATGCATGCTGGAATGACGGGAATGGAAGATATGTACGTATTAATAAAAAAAACGACATAGACAGGCCGCAGAAAAGGTCAATCAAAATGTTAACGAGACTTCAATCCCAGCAAGTACAAAGTGACTGGATCTAAGATGTAATTACCACAGGACATGATCAAAACTTGGCGTGATCACAACATGATGTTGTAACAACATGGCATGATCAAGACATGGTATGAAAAATACTAAGGAGCATAAATGGGCAAAACAGGAAGAGACTATTTATCATGAAAATTTAACACAAGGACACAGAAAAAAAAGCCAAAGAAAATTTAAAGTGTTTTTTCACATTATGATATTCAAAACTTGGCATAAAATTAGTGACTGAATTACTAGCAGCGGAAGCTATGCATTTTATTACAAGCAAATATGACAAAAAACAAATCATAAACCACAGAATGGAAAGGGGTTTAAACCCACAGCAAGTGAGTCCAAAATTCACAGGCCAGTGCATTAACCACTGGGCCAGCTGGCTCTAATAAGATTCATCTAACAAGGTTAAGTCATCCGACACAACTAAGAAGCAGACCCAGAAGATTGAGCTCAACACCTGCAAACTCTGGTAGGTAAACACATACACTCCATGAACACATATATTCCTGTAACAACTAACAAGTAGTTACACACAGTACATGAAGACTCGATATTATACAGATACCGAACATCTTATTACAAAATATTAGGACAATGTTTAGACTATACAGTTATCTATAAACTTAATTTAATATGCATAGATATCCCTTAACAATCATTCTACCTTAGACTTGCATAAGGCATAATGATATCCCTTGACAATCATTCTACCTTAGACTTGCATAAGGCATTATAATATCCCTTGACAATCATTCTACCTTAAACTTGCATAAGGCATTATGATATCCCTTGACAATCATTCTACCTTAGACTTGCATAAGGCATTATAATATCCCTTGACAATCATTCTACCTTAAACTTGCATAAGGCATTATGATATCCCTTGACAATCATTCTACCTTAAACTTGCATAAGGCATTATGATATCCCTTGACAATCATTCTACCTTAGACTTGCATAAGGCATTATAATATCCCTTGACTATCATTCTACCTTAGGCTTGCATAAGGCATTATAATATCCCTTGACAATCATTCAACCTTAGACTTGCATAAGGCATTATAATAGCCCTTGACAATCATTCTACCTTAGACTTGCATAAGGCATTATAATATCCCTTGACAATCATTCTACCTTATACTTGCATATTATATCCTTCAACAATCATTCTACCTTAGACTTGCATATTACAATATCCTTCAACAATCATTCTACCTTAGCCATGCATAAGACTATAACAGTATCATGTTACCTTATAAGTTATGAGAAAACATCCTTCAAGCTGATGCTACAATGAAATTATACTGTACAGTACTGTATTTGAAACTGCTGGTGAAGGGCTCTTGATTTAAGGAAATGGAGCTACCCTCCTCTTCCCTGCATCAAACCCAATTCTCTATTGTTGTATGACCCTTAAGATTTTAGTGCTTCCCATCAATATTATAATAAAAGGCTTTGAATAAATTACAAATTAATGGTAAAAAATTTCAGTTAAAGAACTTTATACTTTGGTAGTAAGTTTACTTTCTTGTTACTGTTAAACTTAAATTAATAATTAAAACTTTGGGATTATATGATTCTTGAGCTCTTTCGAGAAATTTACAAGAGCTCGCACATCAAACCATAAATACAACAGCTACGCTAAAAAGAAAAGACTACAAAAGATTACATTCAAGAATGACAGTATGAACATCAGGCTCATAAGCTCTAGAAAGAAAAAAAGAGAGTTGTGATTTCAACTGAGACTCAGAAGCACAAACATATTCCTGACTCTTAGCAGATATTGGTAACCTGTCATACTATGTAAAAGGTTTAGAAAATTGACATGGTGAAGAATTAGGCACTTTTGCAATGTCTGAAAATCTTTATTGCAGAAACATTTCGCCAACAAGTGGCTTCCTCAGTCTGGTATAGAGATAAATGGTGAAAGATGAGAAGGAGACTGGAGTAATCAGTCCCTTAGCCTGGAAGCTGAGAGACTGATTACCTCAAACCCCTCATCTTTCACCATTCATCTCTGTACTGGACTGAGGAAGCCAATTGTTGGTAAAACACTTCCACAATAAAGATTCCCAAATGTTGCACAGTATGTAATTCTTCGACCTGTTATACAGTCTGAAAGCTACATAAAAAATGCTCTTTCTGCGAATGATTTCTCCCTAACAGCACAATAGAATAGTTTGATAACAATACAATATAGATTACTAACATATCTCAAGAGCACATTACCACATAGAGGAAACACTGAGAAATATGGATACCTAATGTACAGTGTTATCACAAACAGTGTATCACACTCTTATTCATTCAAAATTGTAATGCATGTCAGTGTATATCACAATCCTATTCAAGGTTGTAGTGTATGTCAGTGTATATCACAATCTTATTCAAGATTGTAGTGTATGTCAGTATATATCACAATCTTATTCAAGGTTGTAGTGTATGTCAGTGTATATCACAATCTCATTCAAGGTTGTAGTGTATGTCAGTGTATATCACAATGTTATTCAAGGTTGTAGTGTATGTCAGTGTATATCACAATCTTATTCAAGGTTGTAGTGTATGTCAGTGTATATCACAATCTTATTCAAGGTTGAAGTGTATGTCAGTGTATATCACAATCCTATTACTTCAAGACTGCAGTGCATATAACTGTAGCTGAAAAAACATACATTACAGAACAAGCACTTATTGGTGCAGTTTTGTTGTGTGTAGAGTTTCATCCAGTCATGACTTGACAAAGCTCTACAAAGAGCATACAGTTGTCCCAATAAAAAACTCATTCAGTAATGTGTATCTATTCCTCGCAATTTAAAGATCCCATTTTTTATTGTGAAAATATTTCCCCTGAAACATGCATTTTATTTTACGTAAGTAAATTACGAGAAGTATTTACTTTCCTTCTATAAGTAAACTGAGATGAGTCTTGGAGAGCATACATAAAAGTGCTAAATTATTGTTCTTGTAAATTACATATGTGCAGGATATTCTCGTGCGTAATGTGAACATACAATGGATACATCATGGAAACTAGCCTACATAAACTCCAGATAAGTTGTAATGAACAACGGTCAGTGAGTAAACAAGAATGGACCACAACTTGAACCATAGCACAGCATGGGCCTGCTACTGCCAGAACCCCAGTTCCCATCCATTCGTTTGTATGGTCTACATAAGAACAACAATGTATCTACTGGACTATAAAAATTTGCGACTATGGTACAGATTGTATTTTATATATTCTGTGAGGATTTCTGTCAAGAGTTGAACAGTAAACTGAGGCACTAGACAGTGTTACTCAAGATGGGAAGTACAGGAGGCTGTACTGTATTGCATTTATTATACCTGTGAACAGTTTTGAGGGTTCTTCTACACTTGCATACATTTAAATTTAGTAGTTTTTTTGTGAACATCATCATAACAATAATAATAAAAAAATAATAATAAAAATACAAATAATAAACTAATAATAATAATGCAGTATTGTAATAATAATAATAATAACCTATCCTCGGTCCAGCCTGAGGCCAGACAAGCTTGCTGAGTGTCTGAACAACCATACTGTTGCTGTTAGCAGGATGCAGGCTCATACATCTTTTGTGACTTGAGTTGATCAGGCTTATAACTCACATTTTATTGTCATTCGTGCAGTTGTCACATCTAAAACATGTTCAGCAGTCATCCTTATGGCTATCATCTTTTTCAACATCACCCTATGTGGCTAAAATCACAGGTTTGTTTCATCTGCACTGTGATTTAAGTATACATGACAGCATCATCCTCTAGGGATTGAAGGACTGATCACCTCCAGGCTGAGGGACTGATCACCTCTAGGCTGAGGGACTGATCACCTCTAGGCTGAGACTGATCACCTCTAGGCTGAGGGACTGATCACCTCACACTGCTTTCACTGTTTTTCTCTGTACCGGATTGATAAAGCCACCAGTTGGCAAAATATTTTGCAAATATAGATACCCAAGTGTTGCACGTGTCTTATTTATCTTTTCTGTGTTTGTTTTTCTTGCATACTACTTCCTCTCACTTACTATCCTTGTTTAACTAGCTAAGTGTTACACTACACAATACACAAACAACCTGCACAGAGAGAAAGAAACTTATAACGATGTTTCGATCTGTCTTGGACCATCAACTAGAAACACAAAGCACAAAGGGGAAAGGAGGGGGGGGAACTGGAGAATAAGAAGAGGACAGTGTGAATGTAGAAGTAGTGTTTTGGGTTGCATCCTGGGAATGGTCAAATACTTGGCTTGAGGAGTCTAGGTAAGTCAAGGTGTTCCTCCACCTGATAGGAGAACATTTCAACTTTGCTTATCGTCAAAAAGTCTATGTAAGTTCAATTTCTACTGAATTATATTGGACTCTAATTCTAAATTCAAAACTTCTTGCAAGTTATTTGTTATATAATACATGGACTCGGTTAACAAATACTCTCTGAATCTATGTATATATAGTACAGTCTTGTGAATTAGTTGTAATGTATTGACTTATTATTTAAGTTAAATTGTTTTAATTATTTGGGGGTACTAGAAAGTGGACCCGTATACACTGAACTATTATGTAAGTGTAATATTGTAGTGCTTGTAAGGTATTTGGGTCTGAATGACTAACCATTTGCATTTTCGGTAATGGCACTTGAGCAACCTTCTGGAATGAATCATTCTCGTAACTCGGGGGTCCACTGTACATAATTAACATAATTTTCATGTCTTGCTACGTGTGTGTTAACATATCCTTGACTGGTGTCCAGAGTCCTTTACCTTTGAAGCCCAGCTTAGGGCCAGAACTTATTGTTAACTGCCTGGTCAACTAGGCTGTTGCTGCCAGTTGACCATGATGGATGGAACGCAAAAATGTTGCATGTATTGCACATTCAGTTGCATTGTGGTTCAGAATAGTTAACATGCTTAAACCAGACCAGGAGTTGTCAGAGCTCAAGTCGTTTCAGCAAACTCTGGATAAAATCCACCAATGGGGGGATTGTACGAGTTCCCATTAAATCAGAATACAGTAATGTTAAAAATAGCTGTAAGAAACACCACTCTATTGTACTGTATATATAATACAGGTCGGCCATCACTAATCCGGCAATCAATAATTCGGCACTCATTTCAGCTAGCATAATTTCAAATTTCCGGGGTCGCCACACCAACCTGCCGCTACTGTTTAGTGGTGCTACTTGCTGCATAAGTCATTCCAATTTCTTTTTCTCCATTTATTGTTATAACCTGCTCACTTTTAGCCCAAGCCATGCTTCCAATGAATAAAAGAAATGCTTCTCATTGTATAAAGCACATACACCGTACATTGTCCATAAAAAATAAGGTGACTTTAAAGCCACTGTTGGTAAGTGTGCACAATATAAAAAAAATCCTACAGTATGCAGTGCATAATGAGAAAAAACAGCGATTTTGCGTTGTATTTGTGTATGGTCTGTATGGATGTAGTATTCTCATTTTTTTGGTCTCATTTGATAGAATGGAAGATATATTACAGAAAAAGATATACAGTGGACCCCCGAGTAACGTAAAAACTTCATTCCAGAAGCCTGCTCAAGTGCCATTACTGAACGAATTTACTCCCTTAAGGAATGTCACGTAGGTTAGTCTATTTCAGACCCCCAAAAATACACTTCCACAAGCACTTACAATATTATACTTACATAATTGTACGATTTCTGGGGTGTTCGTTACTCGGGGGTCCACTGTAATTCTGAATGGTTTCATGCCGGAAAGTACCTTAAATTGAGCTCAAAGTAGCGGAAATGTTTGATTTTTGCCAATGTAGTGCCAGGAATGCCTGCATTGTTTATTCTGGATTCTATTTTGAAATTGAAATATTCTGAACTTTGTGTGTAGCTAAAATAGTTGATTGGGCAGTTTCTTGTGCTCAATCGATAAAACTGTCTAGTGAAATAGCTAAGAATTTGGTCTACTGGAATAATGTAATTGGCCTAAAATAGGAGTCAAAGTGTGCAAAATTGCCGAAGCATAAATATCGCTGACACAGTAAAATTCGCGAGTGTAATTTCATCAATTTTCCATCAATTTCATGCTTTTTTGTTTTAGTACCTTCAGAAATAGATTCTCTACCATTTCACAAGAAAAAATAACAATTTTTTTTTTTTTTAAATTCTTGGATCCTGTGGACAAGGCGTAGATCTACGGCTTGGACCCTCAAAGGGTTAATTCAGGGTGCTTTAGGGATGCTGATGGAATTTTAGGGGCTTCAGCCCCCCCCCTTGCTTCTCCCTGGAAATGCCTCTGGATTCAGACAACACAGTGCAGTACTCTCGTGGTATGTCAGAGATCTACCTCCTGGCATGATTATTTGGGGAATTATTAGACAACATGTAAATTTCTTACATTTGTTCACCTTTAAAAAAACTTATGCTATATAAAAATCTGAGCCCATGACATGTGTCCCCTCAAGACCACTGTGATTTTTTATATATACAAAGTCTAAATAAAAACTTACTTATTACTTACAATCACTGCAATACATCATTGATCAGGTGACTTAATAATGGTGCAGGACAGATCATAATATATTGTCTAAAATTTCCTCTCTGAATTGTGGGTTGTAAATTCTTCTAGCCACAGTATTATGGATTTTATTCATCATCAATTAAGTGTAACCCTAAATTGTGTATATGATAATGGTGTACAATACCGAGAAGTTGATAAGACACATGCAACAGTTAGGTATCTTTATTCCAAAATGTTTTGCCTACACATAAGAAGAGACAAACTGATTACATCGTCTTCACATCTTTACTGCTTCTGCTGCCTTCTCTGTTTTTGACTGAAGAAGCCTACTGTGTAGGTGAAATGAAAGATCCCTAACTGTTACATGTGTCTTACTCATAACCCTGGCAAAATAACTCAGTAAAATCCACATTCTCTCTCTTGACAACTGCACACCAACACACATCACCTTAATCTGCAACTTTTTTTTTTTTTGCTGTCTAGACATATTAAATCATCATCAAAAAATGGGAACTGACACTGCTTAAACAAAAATGTCATACACAGAAATAAGAAATCTCTAGTTCTCTGGTTCAGAGGTTAATTTAAATTTAACTACTGTAAATTTTATTAAAGTTAATAAAAAAGTGACCACTAAAAGACAGTACATATAATTAAACGTCATGGAATTATGGATGCCTAAAATTAAAATGCTAATTATTCCACAAGATATTTCTGGTGGTACTGTATGTTCATATATATTCTTAGACACATTGTATGCTTGTGTGTATGTCTTAGACACATTGTATGCTTGTCCATATATCTTAGTCTATATTGTATACTCATCTATATATCTTAAGATATATTGTATGCACTTGTACATCTTTGATATATTGTATGCTCATGTTTGTGTCTTAGCCATATATATGCTCATCTAAATGTCTTAAGACAAATTCAACTGTGCGTTAAAATCTATCATCCAGTTAGGATAAACATTATTCTATGGGCGACAATGGAGCCTTTGGGCTTAAAGGTGTGGTTGGTTCATCCTCTTCTTCGATGATAGAGACACTCCGCTGGGCATGCTTTTGTCGAAGACTCTCCACAATCTGTCAAGTCATTAAGATCCAGGTGAAATTTCTCATAACAGAAGTTGCATACTGATATTTAATAGCAAAAAATGCAGCCTGGCATTCACTGTTTTAGGAGAGTAGCTTGGATGTACGTAGTTGTAGGATTGCTTCCCATGTTATGAAAGTGGTATCCCAGTTTAGTTTAAAAATTGTACAGGTAAAATGGTTGGTTTACTAGGGGTCTCAGGCTCTATCAACTCTATGAGAATCATCAAGGCTGCATGTCATTTGTACACGGTGCCCCGTGGCCTGGTGGCAAAAGCTCTCGCTTCACATGGCAAGGGTCTGGGTTCGATTCCCGGTGAAGGGGTAGAAACATTGGACATGTTTCCTTACACCGGTTGTCTATGTTCATCTATCAGTAAAATGGGTACCTGGGTGTTAGTCGAGTGATGTGGGTCACATCCAGGGACAAAACTGACTTAATCTGCGGGAAATGCTCTGCATAATAAGCGGCTTTGTAGATACTAGTAGTATGTCATTGACGTCAGCTAGACCTGTATATCTTGTACATGTACTTGTAGTAAATATATTATTATTATTATTTTATACCCTCTATAAGGAATTAAAGTAAACCATATGGCATGCAGAGACAATTACACCCTATACATAAACAAAATACAGTGGACCCCCGAGTTTCGTAAACCCCGGAAATCGTACATTTATGTAAGTATAATATTGTAAGTGCTTGTGGAAAAGTATTTTGGGGGTCTGAAATAGACAACCTACGTGACATTTTTCCTTAAGGAGTAAATTCGTCGGTAATGGCACTTGAGCAGACATCAGGAGTGAAGTTTTTACTGAAACTCGGGGTCCACTGTATACATAAAAGACCCCAAGATCTGGAATTCATTGCCTGAATCAGCAAAAGGTCCTCTGTCTACCAATCGATTTAGAACTACAGTGGTCCCCCGAGTATCGTAAAAACTTCACTCCAGAAGCCTGCTCAAGCGCCATTACCGAACGAATTTACTTCCTTAAGGAAAAATGTTACGTAGGTTAGTATATTTCAGATCCCCAAAAATACACTTCCACAAGCACTTACAATATTATACGTACTTACATAATTGTACGATTTCCGGGGTGTACATAACTCGGGGGACCACTGTATAACTAAAAATCACATCTTCCTAACTTAACTACACCAACACTATGCTATACCAAACAAAACCAATTCATCTATAACTAACAGAACTAACTCGTCTAACTACTTCCTGAAATCACAGAGCCTGCTAGAAACTACTTAATCAATTTAAAGTACAGCCTCTCTTCACGTAGCGATATACTCATTTACCGACGCCTCAGACTTATGACGGGCTCTCTGACCAGTATGCATACCTAAATAATGTATATTAGAGCTGATTTTCATTACAGTGGTACCCCGACTTACGATATTTTTTCATTCCAGAATGCTGTTCAAGTGCCATTACCAAACAAATTTATCTCCATAAGAAATGATGTAAAATAGACTAGTCCTTTTAGACCCCCAAAATTACACTTACAAAAACATTTAAAAAAATAAACTTACATAAAAGGGTGTGTTTGGGGTCCATCGTAAGTCGTGGTACCACTGTATTCTGTTTATTACAATATACAGTACACTACTGTATAAACATTTAAAAATATACCAGAAATGTTATAAATGATGCAAAAGTGACATTAAAACAACATCAAAGATGGTAGACACAAACCCACTACCATTATAGTATGCTCCTCACTCAGCGACAAATTCGTTTACCGACATTGTCTTAGGAACGGAACTCCGTCATTAAGTGAAGAGAGGCTGTATTAATACATACTACTTAAATTTTACTATTTTTGCTACCTCTCTTTTTGTAATAATGAATACTTATAACTGTAGCACTCAATAACCTATGTCTAGTCTTAAGTAGTGTGTAATCATTAGGATTAGTCTGCCTGAAATACACATGCATACTAGTGGCTTTATTTCGTGCTTAATAATATTTTATTACATTATTATACTGCACAAGGAAATAAAATGTTTGTTTGTTTTTGTTTTATGCATATATATCCCTTGATCAGCAAGAAGGTTGGATGGTTAATTGGGTTTCAAGCTTATCGAATACACAAGGGGTCATTAAGGATCATTCACCACAGGTGAAAAATAATTTAATCCTGAAAAAGAAATTAAAATAAATTCTTAGCACATATACACTGAGACACGAACCTCTCACTACAGTGGTCCCTTGAGTTATGATATTAATTCATTCCAGAAGACATCATACCTCAAAACCCCATAACTCAAACCCTAAAATAATTTTATGGTACGGTAATTCGTTCCAAGACCTTGAAGCTGGTCATGTGGTGGTTTTGGGAAGAACAGGTATACCAGAGTTGTCAGGGCAAGGCAGGCCAGGAAGACCATAGCAGACTGGTAAGGCCATTGCAGATAGGGAAAAGAAGAGCAGGCAGAGCAAGAAGGGCAGGGCACGATAGGATGGAAATAAGATGTACTAACTCAGCAGACTATGGTGTTATTAAATACAAAAAATACAAAACCTGAACTGCGAGTCAATTGTTCTTCACGTGACAAAATTAGGCCACTCTATTGTATACAGATATTTTAAAATAAATATTCTAGATGGAAAATTATGTGTTGGTAATCATTTATTTGAGTTTAGGGTAGGAGAAGATGGGGAAGAGTTTGAGGTAGCTAGCTAGCTAGCTCTACCCCACTCTCTCTATTCTCTCTCCTTCTCTTTTGTCTTTTTCTCTCTCTCCTCTATCTTCTCCCTCTCTCTCTCTCAACTTTAGAGAAATTTAAGTTATCAAGCCTTGAACCCCAGTACAGAGTCTGCTTCTACCATACCGTGCTTCAACTCACTCCACTTCTTTAAAGTGCTTACTGAGGTTTCACAGAAATATTGTCCATAAAACCTCAATATAATGGACTAAAAAGGGGGACTATCCAAATAATAAACTCGAAATAATGTTAAAAAATGTTAAATTATTCTACGGTAATTTATAGATATATTGCAAAACAAATTGAAAATAAAGGAGTGAGAGTTACTGTACAATTTTTCCAGTGGATTATTTCCTTTGTTTTAAAAAGTCTTTATATCAGGAACCATTACAGTATACTGAGGGTTTACTGTATGTTTGTGTAGTGAAAATGTTACTGCTGAGTGACATCACAGTGTAAATGTCACTGCTGACATCATAGTGCCAAAAATAAGTCACCTTAAATGCCTGGAGAACATCAGAATTACAAACACACACACAAGCCAATGACTGGACAGGTAAGCACATGTTACCTTTATTTTCTACAAGTACATGTACAAGATGACATCAATGACACACTAGTATATAGAAAGCCCCTTGTTATGAAGAGTATTTTGGGTAAATTAGTCAATTTTATCCCCAGAATGCAAACACACCAGATGAATAACACCCAGATACTTATTTTACTACTGGGTGAACAGGGACAACAAATGTCATGAAAACACAACCTAATTTTCCACCTGTACTAGTATTGTAGTAGATTCGCCGGTACATCCAGCCCGGGTCTTCTCCAGATGGTGACCCAGCACCTGTACTAGGGATTGAACCATGGACCTCAATGTGTGACCTGAGTGAGCTACCACTGAGCTACAAGACATATAAAGATAAGATAAAGTCAGCCCGGAGGGATGACATAAGAGAACACAACTCTGAAGATTCCTCCATGGCAGAAAACGAAGAGGAGAGAGAATACCTATATACAGTACTCTGTTATATCATAAATATGCATGCAAGAACTAAAATTAAAAAAAATTTAAGGTCTAGAATTAGTCTGGCTGGGATGCTTTGCATAACATGCAGCTTTCCTTAGAATACATAAAATGTTTTTCAAAAACTGTAACCATATAAATTGTGAAACCATCCAATGTAACTTCAATGAACAGTGGACCCTCGGTTTTCGTTGAAAATTCTTTTCAGAATGCTGTTTGAGTGCCATTACCGAACGAATTTGTTCCCATAAGGACAAATGTAAATTAGATTAGTCGTTTCAGACCCCCAAAAGTACACTTACAAAAGCACTTACAAAAATACATTTACATAATTGTTCGAGTTTGGAGGTGCACGAAAACCGAGGGTCCACTGTATTCTAAGGAAATAAACAACTTTATACTAATTTTTATATGAGCAAATGGATAAAGAAGACTTCTTAGCAGTATCATCAGGAGAACAAGCAGCCATAATTACAAAGAATGATAAAGAAAATATTCCTTTACCTCTGGAAAAGAATGCAAGTGGAGGTGTTAACTGTAGCACATGTTTGTGCTTCACTTAATACCCAATTTGCAAATTATATGACATAAAAAATACTCAGTATATGACACTAAAAGCATAGTTGCGTTTCTGTAGCTACAAATAATCCGAAATCAATGTGATGAAAAAATTAAAATAGAGTTTAATTAAGTTAATATATAGAGTAACACCACAGATATTATATGCTGAAACAGATGGTGACAAAAAGTTACATGCCATCTGTAGCTGTGAGGAGGGTAGAGTCAAGCCCCACTTATACAGCACGTTAGGTTCCAGGCTACTGGAAAGCCCTGATTATACAGCAGGTTAGGTTCCAGGTTACTGTAGGGCCCTGTTTATACAGCAGGTTAGGTTCCAGGCTACTGTACTGCCTTGCTTATACAGTAGGTTAGGTTCCAGGCTACTGGAGAGCCTTGCTTATACAGCAGGTTAGGTTCCAGGCTACTGGAGGGCCCCGCTTATACAGCAGGTTAGGTAGCAGGTTAGGTTCCAGGCTACTGGAGGGCCCCGCTTATACAGTAGGTTAGGTTCCAGGCTACTGCAGGGCCCTGCTTATACAGCAGGTTAGATCCCATGCTACTGCTGTAAATCAGAAATTGCTGTAAAGTGAAACATAGACATTTTTCACTTTCAAATGCATATAAAAGCCTGCTAACATGTTTACACTATCATATATAAAGTGAGCAATATAGCTAGGACTATAAAATGCATATACAGCACACATTACTTACCTTACCCTAAGACCTTTTAAGTAATACCCTATGCTAGTACATGTAGAACCTTTATGATAAATATGGAAAAATAACATAACACTAAGCTTATAGTGAGTGGTGAATAAATTTATTGTAGAAAGTCCAAATAAATGAAGAATGGGCATAACTGAATAACACTGCATTAGCGAAGTGCTGTAATATGAAGCATTATAAAGCAGGACCCTCTTGTACTTGCTGCCAGGGTTAGCCTTGTAATATGATTTCTACAAGTGGATTGGTAATATTGAAAGCTTGATGACTGTGTTTTGCGGTGTTGATGATTGTGTTGTACGGTGCTAATGATTGTATTGTATGGTGTTGATTATTGTGTTGTATGGTATTGATGATTCTCTTGTAAATTGTTGGTGACTGTCTTGTACAGTGTTAGTCATTATTAATGTGCCCTCCAAGCATAGTCTCCTAGCCACTTTCTTCATTACAAATAAGTGTTATAACACAAGCATTGTTCAAGTTGTGGAGTTTTCCATAAGTATTTGTGATCAAGGGCTCTGCTATGTACACTCAAGGGCTCTGCTATGTACACTATGTGATGTTTCACCTACAGTGGACCCTTGGTTAACGAATACCCCGGAAATCGTACAATTATGTAAGTATAATATTTTAAGTGCATGTGGAAGTGTATTTTTGGGGGTCTGAAATAGACTAACCTACGTGACATTATTTCTTAAGGACGTAAATTCGTTCGGTAATGGCACTTGAGCAGGCTTCTGGATAAAGTTTTTTTGTTAACCGAGGGTCCACTGTATTTAGTTTTCTTACATCCTCTATGTGACATGTCAAGATATCTTATTCATGAAATAAGATACCAATTGTACTAAGCAAATTTCCTAAATTTGCTTGTAACAGATAATTGAAATGTAGATATAAACCGAAATGTACAATTGTTAACCCCTTTGGGGCCTAGTGCCTAGGCTTTTGTGTATCCATATGCTCTTGCGCTACCGTCCACAGGATGGATATGGGGTGCACAATAAACTAGCCATTTCGGTGGCAAAATCTAATCTTACATCCTCTACAAGGGATCTTGTGTGTGTCTGCTTCAACAATATGAAAGACTCCATTGTCACTGTACTTATTTTACATAAATAACCCACACATAGGAGAGAGGATCTTACAACGACATTTTGTCCCACTTGGACCATTTACAAAGTCACACTAACAGAAAGGAAAGGAACCAGTATATAGTATAGACCATGTGTGTTGTCACACTCAGGAGTTACTCTATAAGATAATCACTTAATTTCATTCTGCTGAACTCCTTATAAATTCAATAAATTTTCATGAACATTTATGTAATACATACACCAATTCTGTAACTAATATGGGTTAAGTTTAACTCTCTCAGTGGGCATCATGTAGAACTATGTTACTGAGGCCAGGGTCCTTCACGTAGTTCTACGTCATGAGCTCGGCTCACTCAGATCAATTTTGGCTTAGATGTGTGAGAATGGGTCTGTGCAGTGAGCATGAACCATATAAAAAATCCTGCCTCACGTGGTGCATGATGGGAAAAACAAAACTCTGACTATGTAAGTGAATTAAAATAGCAATTTTGAGGTGTTTTCTTGGATGGTTTTTGTGGTTTTATTGGCTGTTTCTTGGTATGTATTTTGGTCAGTTTTGAATTGGAAGTACAGTGGTACCCCGAGTTTCGGCCATAATTCGTTCCAGAAGGCTGTTCGAGTGCCATTACCGAACGAATTTGTTCCCATAAGGAATAATGTAATTAGATTAGTCCGTTTCAGAACCCCAAAATTATTATTATTATAATCAAAAAGAAGTGCTAAACCACAGGGGTCATACAGCTCAGAACCCCAAAAATACACTTACAATAATACACTTGCATAACTGTTTAAGTTGGGAGCTGTAAGAAACTCAGGGTACCACTGTACCTTGAAATAGGGATCAAAGTAGTGAAAATATATGATTTTTAGGGATATTTCTCAAGAACATTAGGGCCTTCCCTAGCTCCCTCACCCCCTCAGTTTGTTTAATAGATTTTTACTAGCTCTGTTTCTATTAATATAATGGCCTAAACAAATTCTTGAATATACAGTGGTACCTCGAGTTACGATGGTCCCCAAAATCGCCCTTTTATGTAAGTTTATTTTTTTAAATGCTTTTGTAAGTATATTTTTGGGGGTGTAAAAGGACTAGTCTATTTTACATTATTCCTTATTGGGGATAAATTTGTTTGGTAATGGCACTTGAACAGCATTCTCGAACGAAAAAATATCGTAACTCGAGGTACCACTGTATTTAATAATCTGGGAAATAGGGTAAAACTTAAATTTTTTATGTGATTATGGATTCAAAAGGGAGGGAAGTGTTAGATAGGAGAGCTCTGAGGCCATGATTAATAAACAGATGGAAGGTTGCTTTAGTGGCTGGAATGCCTACACTGTTTATTCTGGGGTCTGTTTTTAAATTGTAATTCTTTTAGTGTTGAGTAAAATTACCCAAATTACCAATTTCTGTGCACATTTTAGGGTAGTTCTGATAGTTGAATGGCTGTTTCTTATACTCAATCAATAGAACAGAAAGTATAATACCAAAATAGCTAGGAATTTGGTCAAATTGAACATTGATATTGGCTTACAATAAGACTCAAAGTGAATGAAATCGTTCATGCGTAAATTTCATCCAGACTGTCAATCTTGTTCCTGAATAATTCTGCAAGTTTCCATCAAATTTAGCATTTTTGGTGTCATTACTTTCAGAAAAAATTCTCTATCATTTCAGATAATAAAAAATTTAAATTGCAACCGTCAGCTCTTTTAATTTCAGAGATAGCAACAGTGAAAAAGTTAAATTAACATGTTCCAGCATTGGTATTGTGGTCTTTATCCTTTTAATTGATATATGCTACTTACTAAAGCAATCCAAGATACAGTGGACCCCCGAGTTTCGTAAACCCCGGAAATCGTACATTTATGTAAGTATAATATTGTAAGTACTTATGGAAAAGTATTTTTGGGGGTCTGAAATAGACTAACCTATGTGACATTTTTCTTAAGGGGTAAATTCGCTCGTAATGGCACTTGAGCAGACTTCAGGAGGAAGTTTTACAAACTCGGGGGTCCACTGTAATTCCCAATTACGTACATAACTCAAGTAGTCTTGCTTGTTGTCAATGAAAATAACAATGTAATAACAAGTTATTTTTGTATTTAATTATTATTATTATTATTATTATAATCAAAAGAAGCGCTAAACCACAAGGGGTATACAGCGCAGCAGGGCAGGACAGGATGCAGGGAGAATAGATTGTAAACGGGAGATGGATGATTAGTAGGGTATGGAGTGCAGTAGGACAGTGGATAGTGCAGGGATAGAGGGTAGCAAGAGATCGAGGTAGAAGGGACTGAGGGAGGTGCTAGAGGTATAATCTTCAGAGTTTGTGTATTAAGTCAGTTTCTGTCAAAAAGTCAACGAGAGAGTCAGGATTAATGGAGGGTCCATCAGCAAGAAGGAAAGGTAAAGAAAGGGCCGCAGAGCGAAGACGCCGTTGGAGGTAAATTTTTGTATTTAATATACAGTATGTACTTTCTGACCAGAGGCCTCCAACCCTGATCCCTTCAGACTTTCATAAGTTCATCTAGGGTTTTAAAACTCTCACTGCCTCTGACCCTAATTAATTCCATTATTTTCTATAAATGGCATAGGGTGTGTAAAGGTAGAAAGTTGAAAGTGAACATAGATAAGAGTAAGGTGATGAGGGTATCAAACGATTTAAATAGAGAAAAATTGGATATCACATTGGAGAGAGGGATTATGGAAGAAGTCAATGTTTTCAGATATTTGGGAGTTGACGCGTCAGCGGATGGGTTTATGAAGGATGAGGTTAACCATAGAATTGATGAAGGAAAAAAGTTGAGTGGTGCGTTGAGGTATCTGTGGAGACAAAAAAAACGTTATCCATGGAGGCAAAGAAGGGAATGTACGAAAGTATAGTGGTACCAACACTCTTATATGTGTGTGAAGCATGGGTTGCAAATGCTGCAGCGAGGAGGAGGCTGGAGGCAGTGGAGATGTCCTGTCTAAGGGCAATGTGTGGTGTAAATATTATGCAGAAAATTCGGAATGTGGAAATTAGGAGAAGGTGTGGAGTTACTAAAAGTATTTGTCAGAGGGCTGAAGAGGGGTTGTTGAGGTGGTTTGGTCATTTAGAGAGAATGAATCAAAGTAGAATGATTTGGAGAGCGTATAAATCTGTAGGGGAAGGAAGGTGGGATAGGGGTCATCCTCGAAAAGGTTGGAGGGAGGGGGTAAAGGAGGTATGTGGGCAAGGGGCTTGGACTTCCAGCAAGCATGTGTGAGCGTGTTAGATAGGAGTGAATGGAGACGAATGGTTTTTGGGACCTGACGAGCTGTTGGAGTGTGAGCAGGGTAACATTTTGTGAAGGGATTCAGGGAAACCAGTTAATTGATTTAGTTGGACTTGAGTCCTGGAAATGGGAAGTACAATGCCTGCACTTTAAAGGAGGGGTCTGGGATAGTGACAGCTGGGAGGGACTATTCTCAGCTGTCGTATCTGAGCGCCTCTGCAAAGACAGTGATTATGTATGAGTGTGGTGAAAGTGTTGAATGATTATGAAAGTATTTTCTTTTTGGGTCACCCTGCCTCCTGGAGTTTACCTGGAGAGAATTCCAGGGGTCAACGCCCCTGCGGCCCGGTCTGTGACCAGGCCTCGGTGGGAGACGGCCGACTTGTTGAAAAAAAAAAAAAAAATGGCATAGCAGTGACTAAGGTTATTTTTGCAAATATGTACTGTACCAGTTCATGTTGTCATTTTATATGATGCAATAAAAGAGAAGCTGCTATAGTTTCATGCTGCAAACACAGATTAAAGACTGTACTGTAATATTTTGGATACAGTATGCTTTCTTATAAAGCTACTCTATACAGTGTATTATTTTTTTAAATGCAATTGAAAAACTACACAAAAAAATTGAACAGTACAGTGGACCCTCGGTTAACGAATACCCCGTAAATCGTGCAATTATGTAAGTATAATTTTGTAAGTTCTTGTGGAAGTGTATTTTGGGGTCTGAAATAGACTAACCTACGTGAAATTTTCCTAAGTGAGTAAATTGTCGTATGGCACTTGAGCAGACTTCAGGAGTGAAGTTTTTACGAAACTCGGGGGTCCACTGTACATGGAAAAGTCTTCAGAGCACAAGCTATTCAATTTTGGATGTGCTTTCTCTATTGCATTTACAAAAAAATCACTATAGTGAATAACTTTGTAAGAAATCTTATTGTAATAATATTTTACTACCTCACTACACTGCTCATATAGCTAAAAGATACAGTGAATGTAGCCGGAATATATGGTGAAAGATAGAATAAAAACCAACACCTGAGCTACACTGGTCCACACTGATGAATCAAGTCCAGAAGGCATACTGATGAAATTATTGTAATGTGGATGCAAATCTTCAGTTACGAACAAGTGTGATATATATTCCTTGTGGTACAATATTCTAGAGGATAACAGGTTCACAGATACAAACAATTTGTTCTTAGATGAATATGACACAAAATTAACACTTGGGTATCTTTTTTTACTGAAATGTACACAAATAACCTGCACATGAGAGGATGAAACTTATGACAACATTTCAGTCCGACTTAGTAAAGTAAAGGTTTATTTCTTTGTAAAGTTTACAATGTGTAATTACAATTTTGGTTTGCTTAGTACAAAGAATGCCACTATCATGCTGGGGCATTTCGGGCAGACTAATCCTAATACACAGAAACTACTTAAAACTAGACAGATAATAGTACATAGTAACTATTTAAAACTAGACAACATAGTAATGGTTAACTGTGGTGCATTTTTATTTAATCTTAATACTAATGTGAGGTAGTCAAGTTGGAGGTTTTTAAGAATAATAATCCTGTCATGAGGTTCATTCTCTCATGAGGGAGTTATTTGTGTATTGTTCCAGTCATGGCATTGTGCATGTCTGTTTTTTTTTTTTGTTTTTTTAGTGAAATGTTTTACGTGTGCAGCAGCTTCTTTACTCAAATACAGAGGTAACTTTCATGATGAATATGGAGGAAGAAGTGAAGAGTAATTTTATGGTTTTCAGTCCCTTAGCCGTGATACAAAGTGATCTTATCTTATCAGTCCTTTAGTAATCATAGAAAGAGTTCAGTCCCTTAGGTTCAGGGACCAAACATCTTTGATCAAGGTTAACCCTTTGACTGTCGGAGGCCCCATTCTGAAACTGTCATTCTATGTCGGAAAATTTTGGAAAAAAAAAATAAATTATTTTTTCTTATGAAATGATAGAGAATCTTTTCCCGATTGTAATGACACCAAAAGTATGAAATTTGATTGAAAACTTACGGAATTACGCTCTCGCAAAGTTAGCGATATCAGTGATATATACGCATCGGCGATTTCGCCGACTTTGAGCCCTATTTTAGGCCAATTCCATTGGGACAGTCGACCAAACTCATAGCTATTTCTTTAGAACTCCATTTGTTCGATCGAATGAGTACAAGAAATCACCAATTTATCAATTTCAACTACCCAATAAAGTGGTCAGAAAATGGCAATTTCGCCAATTTCATGCAAAATAAAAAAGATGTCAATTTCAAAATAGGGTCCAAAATAAACAATGCAGACATCCCTAGCACTAAAATAAGATGTTATCTGTTCATTAGTCATGTCTTTAGGCCCCTCTTACATTACTCTTGCTTTCTATTTTGATTTTTTATTCACACAAAAAATAGAAGATTTATTGTTATGCAGACTATTGCATTATTGTAAAAACTGTATAAATAATATCTATGCACTTGTGAAAGAATATTAGACTCACCAGTTGATGTGTATTGGACGCATGGTGTGATTTGTTTACTTTTGAACATTGGCAAAAATCGAACATTTCCACTACTTTGAGCTCAATTTCAAGATCGTTTACATCATGAAACTAATCAAAATCATCTCTATTCCTGTAATATCTTTTCCATTCTATCAAATGAGACCAAGAAAAAGAGAATACAACCATAAATACTATACGAAAATACACCTCAAAGACGGCGTTTTAATTCAAAAACACAGTCAGAGTTTTTTTTTCTCATTATGTACGGCTTGCTGCAGGATTTTTTTTATACTGCGCACACTGACCACACAGACCCATTCTCTCACATGTGGGCCTACCAGCTTTCTCCTGCTTGATTTGAGGCCACTAGAATTTAGGCGTATAAATACGTCCGAAACATTGGCTCGTAAGACGTATATATACGTCCGAAACAGTCAAAGGGTTAAGGGACTGAAAGCTAAGGATTCAACACCTTAAACTGCCTCTTCACTTCTTCCACTGTCTCCAATATAACCTTAGCTCTGCATTCGACTGAAAAAGTCTGTTGCGCAGGCAAAGAGCAATTCAGCAATAAAAATACCCAAGTGTTGAATGTGTCTTATTCATCTTGTCAGTACGTATGGTATTTTTTTTTTTTTTTCAACAAGTCGGCCGTCTCCCACCGAGGTAGGGTGACCCAAAAAGAAAGAAAATCCCCAAAAAGAAAATACTTTCATCATCATTCAACACTTTCACCACACTCATACATAATCACTGTCTTTGCAGAGGCGCTCAGATACGACAGCTGAGAATAGTCCCTCCCAGCTGTCACTATCCCAGACCCCTCCTTTAAAGTGCAGGCATTGTACTTCCCATTTCCAGGACTCAAGTCCAACTAAATCAATTAACTGGTTTCCCTGAATCCCTTCACAAAATGTTACCCTGCTCACACTCAACCAGATCGTCATGTTCCAAAAACCATTCGTCTCCATTCACTCCTATCTAACACGCTCACACATGCTTGCTGGAAGTCCAAGCCCCTTGCCCACAAAACCTCCTTTACCCCCTCCCTCCAACCTTTTCTAGGACGACCCCTACCCCGCCTTCCTTCCCCTACAGATTTATACGCTCTCCAAGTCATTCTACTTTGATCCTTTCTCTCTAAATGACCAAACCACCTCAACAACCCCTCTTCAGCCCTCTGACAAATACTTTTAGTAACTCCACACCTTCTCCTAATTTCCACATTCCGAATTTTCTGCATAATATTTACACCACACATTGACCTTAGACAGGACATCTCCACTGCCTCCAGCCTCCTCCTCGCTGCAGTATGGTATACCTGCAATAATATGAGACTTGTTTCTAAGTTACAACACTGGAAACACAACTCAGTGCGGAACCTTGTGTACTGTGCTGTATAGTGCTGAGTCAGTGCTTCCAAGTTGATGGTTGTCTCAGTGTTTTGAAATGTCCCATCACCTCTTCTTATAGTAGAAGCATACCTCACTAATATGGCAGGTGAGGTTCCAGACTGCTGTTGTAAAGCGATTATCGCCTTAAAGCAAATCAGACTTTTTTTCACTTGCCAGTGCATATAAAAGCCTAAAAATATTTACAGTCATTTCTTAGGTGCACAATAGCACTAGGCCTAAAAAAAATGCAAAAGTAAAAATAATAAATAATCAAAATTGCCAAAAATCATCTTAGGAGCAAGTCAAGCACCAAAAATAATAAACAAGAATATAGTAACTGAAAAGAGCCGTATTAGTGAAGCGCTCTAAAGTGAGCGCCACATAAATGAGGTATGCCTGTGCAGTAAGTGCAGAGGCAAATGAACTATGAGAGAACCAGTCAGGTTATATAAGAAGGAAAATATTTAGTCCCTCATAAACCTTTAAAATATAAATTACTCTTCAGGGACAGAACATTATTGGTAGCCGTCACTTCTACAATACACTCTTATGAAGCTCCACTATACAGTGTGATTTTTTTTTGTGGATGCAATTGAAAAGGTATCCAAAAATGAATAGCACATACTCTTTGGTGCCAACCAATGTTGTATTACATGTAAACTAATACATTATTTTGTATCACATAATGAAATAAAAATTTGTACATAATTGTATTTGTATGTAGGCCTTTCAATGCACTATTCAGTTTTGGATGATGTATTTTTTCTATGGCATTTAGGAAACATCACATTAAATAGGGAAGTTATATAAAAGTGCTGTAGTATACTATAATGCAAGAATGTAACTATTCATCACAAGGCTCTAAATGTTCTCTAATTATTTTCATTTGAAAATTTCTGCCCCTAATAGGTAATTCACAACCACCAAAAAAGTTGCAAGTTCTCAAAAATAGAAAAAATCAGCTAATCAAGGCCATGTTTATTTTTTCAGACAAAATATATTTAGATCACCTGTTTTAATTAGTAGCTGCATAACAAGTTTTGTTATTAAGGCATAAATATTTTGGTAGGACAAGGAAATTATTTACAGATGAACACCATGTGTCCTTTGTCTTGAAGTTCCTTCAAGGGGGTGCACTGGTGCTATTGAAGGGCTCTTGAGCCAAGGAATGGCAGCTAACCTCACCTCTCTCAGGTCAAACCTGAGTGCCTCCTATTTCCCAATAATTTTGCTCTGGGGTCTCAATAATAATAATAATAATAATAATAATAATAATACAGCATCTTTATTTCTACAAGTACATGTACAAGGTATACAGGCCTAGCTGACATCAATGACATACCACTATATAGAAAGCTGCTTGTTATGCTGAGCATATCGAGGAAATTAGGTCAATTTTGTCTCAGGATGCGACTAACATCCAGGTACCCATTTTACTGATAGGTGAACATGGACAGCAGGTGTCTTATAATAATAATAATAATAATAATAATAATAATAATAATAATAATAATAATAATAATAATAATAATAATATAATAATATTTTTATTTCATTGCAAGTTTACATCGAGATTTTGTAATTACAATCGTGAAATGAAGTGCAAAGAGAGCCATACCAGGAAATTGATCCCTGGACCTCTGTGTGTGAGATGAGTGTGCTAGTAATCGAGCTACAGGACATCTTAAAATAGGGTAATAGGGTAATTCCACCTACTCATGCATCTTGCTAGTACGTAACAGAAAACTCAAGATGATCGAAGTCTAAGTAGCACTAGTTGTTATAGTAATTGCTTGGAACCGGAGGTACGGGTGCTGACCCACATACCAAGGATAGTTTATTTACAAACACAATTGGTTTACAGGGGAAAGTAACAAGTATTACAGACACTGGAAGCCAACTATATACAGTGGACCCCTGAGTTTCGTTAACCCCGGAAATCGTACAATTATGTAAGTATAATATTGTAAGTGCTTGTGGAAGTGTATTTTTGGGGGTCCGAAATAGACTAACCTACGTGACATTATTTCTTAAAGGAGTAAATTCGTTCGGTAATAGCACTTGAGCAGGCTTCTGGAATGAAGTTTTTACGAAACTCAGGGGTCCACTGTATTGTCCTCCTCGAGCCTTCTCGACTTTCCATGCCTATTTTTGAGACTTGACAATGGTCCAGGAAAGACTAAAATGCCCTTATAGGGTTCTTTTCCTAAGAGTGAAGTTTTCGTGAATTGGAAGCCATAAAAACTGGTAATAAGCTGAATACAGTACTGAAGGCAGAACGCCATGAACTTATCTCACAGATGGCTAGAGGTAATCACAAACAGGTATGATAGGCTGGGGCAACACGAGAAATTCCATCACTATATTCACAAAGGATTCACTAACTATGAAGATATGACCACAAGTTACAAGTTTACATTTAACAATAATAATAATCTTTATTTCTACAAGTACATATACAACGTATACAGACCTAGCTGACATCACTGACATACTATCTAGAAAGCTCCTAGTTATGTAGAGCATTTTGGGCAAATTAGGTTAATTTTGTCCCCAGGATGCGACCCACACCAGTCAGCTAACACTCAGGTACCTATTTACTGCTAGGTGAACAGGGACAGCAGTTTTCTTAAGGAAACACACCCAAATGTTTCTACCTGTGCCGGGGATCGAACCACAGACCTCAACATGTGAGCTGAGTGCGCTACCAACTAAGCTATGGGACACCTTGCACAAATAGTTTAAGGTGCTCATAGATTCCTTGTTTGCAGTCACCAGAGTAAGGTGCTGGAAAGCCTACAACATACACCTTGTGATTTAAAGGAACACAAAAAGCTCATTCTCAAATTTTATTGTGAGAATATTAAGAACATTTTTATGTGAAAAACCTTACTTGCTTTCATATATAACAAAAAAGGCACAATACCGTGACAGGAACAATACACACACAACCCGCACATATAAAAGAGAGGAGCTTACGACGACGTTTCGGCCCGACTTGGACCATTTACAAAGTCATTCACAAAGTGTGACTTTGTAAATGGTCCAAGTCGGGCCGAAACGTCGTCGTAAGCTCCTCTCTTTTATATGTGCGGGTTGTGTGTGTATTGCTTTCATATGTACTGATGCTGACAGTTATATATGGATGGTTTTTGCTAAAAAAAACACAGTAAAGGTGTGCCTGTTTTGGGGGTCTATACTGATTGAGGAAGCCAAGATGAGTTATGAAAAACTAAAAATGTATAACTAACTCAAAGGATTGTTTTACATGTTATACAGTTATACAGTACAGTGGACCCCCACCTAATGAGCAAAATTCATTCCAGAAGCCTGCTCAAGTGCCATTACCGAACGAATTTACTTCCTTAAGAAATAATGTCACGTAGGTTAGTCTATTTCACACCCCCAAAAATACACTTCCACAAGCACCTACAATATTATACTTACATAATTGTATGATTTCCAGGGTGCTCGTTAGGCGGGGGTCCACTGTATTTGCCATTTTAAAGTAGGTAACAAGTTTTCTTTGGATGCATCCGAAAGGTGCACTGTCGACAATAGCGAAAAAAGACGTTCCAGAACAAGCGTACATTAAATTTATCACGTCATGACTAGATAATCATTTACATAGAGCAAAACTCTGTACCAATAAAAAAACTTGTTCAGTAATGTGTTTTTTCCCATTCTGAGTGGATCATGATGCTGCCTAATAATACATGTGAGAGCTTCTTTATTTTGTCACAAAACACATCTACCAAACAAAGTTACAGTGAAGAGTAGACAGGATTATTCTGGAGATGTTTGCCATATTTCTTTATAGTGATGACACCATAAGCAAATGAGGTGGCATATTTTAGGATGGGAGGAGTGTATAGAAGAAATCTGTCCTGAATATTTTTAGATCCCTGATTTCCCTATAAACACTATACATGTACAGTGGACCCTCGGTTTTCGTTGAAAATTCTTTCCAGAATGCTGTTTGAGTGCCATTACCGAACGAATTTGTTCCCATAAGGACAAATGTAAATTAGATTAGTCATTTCAGACCCCAAAAAATACACTTACAAAAGACACTTACAAAAATACACTTACATAATTGTTCGAGTGTGGAGGTGAACGAAAACCGAAGGTCCACTGTACAGTGGTACCTCGAGTTACGAGCTTAATTCGTTTCAGAAGGCTGTTTGAGTGCCGATACAAAACGAATTTGTTTCCATAAGGAATAATGTAAATTAGATTAATCTGTTTCAGACCCCCAAAATTACACTTACAAAAGCACTTACAGAAATACACTTACATAATTGTTTGAGTTGGGAGCTGCTCGTAAGTCGAGGTACCACTGTATAGAACATAAAATCACACAAAAGTAACAGTAATTAACATATGCTAAAGTTCCTTTTGATATAACAAATTAAATCATCTCAAACAAAATATCCAACAGATTATCAAAAAATTTGCCCTGAAAAAATAAGTTGTTGTTTTGAAAATGCTCAGGTTTTTGGCCCCGAATATGTTGAGATTCATATTCTCGGGATGGGTGCCTCGTCCCACACCCCACTCCACCTTGTACAGTAATGAAGGACACTCAGTGAGTGTGGTTTAAGGCTCCTGGCGAAGGCTGTCTTGATGTGTACTAATGGAGATGCACACACACACAGGTGTAAACTACTGGTTGCTGGAAAAAGTGTTCATCCACGTGTGATTGAGAACTGTTTCTTGTTAATTAGCGATCCCCAGGTGAGTCTGGATAACACAGCAACTTAGCAATAACTGGACTGATAAACAATATTGTACGAGAGAACAGCTCATTGTAGGAGAGTCAAGTTACCTAAAGACTACAAGATTGCCAAACTGTGCTGCTACTTGAAAACTGTTCTGGCCCCATCAACTCTGGATACATGGTGTTCAACTACAATTAAAAAAAAATATTTAAATATAAACATTTACTATTATAAAGAATTTTGGTTATTAGTAACAATATTTATCAATCAACCTGAATATCAAGACTGATGTTAATGTAACTAATTAATGCATACACTTAGCACTGAGAGACTGGATGTCAGATTGGGAGAAGGGAGTATGGAGGAAGTAAATGTGTTCAGATATTTGGGAATGGACTTGTTGGTTGATGGTTTTATAAGTGATAAGGTGAATCATAGTAGTGACAAAGCAAAAGGTGAGTGGTGCACTGAGGCATCAGTGGAGACAAAGAACTTTATCCATGGAGGCAAAAAGGGAAATGTACCAGCAATGGCAGACCTTCCTTTTTTTTGGCCCTGAAGCCTGAACTGTTTTGGGGTCACCTTTGCAACCAGCAATGGCTAGCCTACATGATACTTTAATAACCTTTTAATTTTTATTTTAACTATTAATTGGTATTGAATTACACCATATTATTAACATTACTTTTTAAAAAACCTTCTCATATAGCAGACCCAAAATTTTTAAGCAATGTAGGCTAAAGTTGCTTCTGGGGCCCCTCTGGGATTAGGGGCCCTGTGTACTAGAGTATAGCAGTACCAACACTGCTGTATAGGTGTGAAGCATGGGTTTTAAATGTTGCAGCGAGGAGGAGAAGGCTGGAAGCAGTGGAGATGTCATATTTGAGGGCAACGTGTTGCATGAATATTATAGTACAAAGAATTTGAAGTTTGGAGATTAGGAGGAGGTGTAGTTACTAAAAGTATTATTCAGAGGGCTGAGGAGGAGTTGTTCAGGTGGTTTGGACATTTAAAAAGGCTGAAGAAAAATAGAATGGTTAGGGCGCATATAAATTTGAGGCAGAGGGAAGGAGAGGTAGGGGTCATCCCAGGAAAGGTTGGAAAGAGGGGGCTTGGACATAGTCCCTAGTTCACATTGTGTGAACATGTTAGATAGGAGTGAGTGTGAGCGAGAAGTTTTTATGATTTGGCATGCAGTTAGAATGAGAGCAAGTTAACATTTATGAAGGGATTCAGGGGAAACTGATTAGTTGGACTTGAATTCTGGAGGTAGGAAGTACAGTGCTTGCACTCTGAAGGAGCGGTGCGGATGTTGAAATTTGGACTTTCATCTGAACTGTAATGTCAGCATGCTTCTGGCAAGGCAATGATTGAATGAGTCACAGTGAAAGTGCTTTTTTTTTTTGTCCGTGGGAGACAGTTACCAATTTACTTTCATACAGCACTGATGTCTATTTTAACAGCCAGGCTTCAACATACTGTACTCCCTCAGCTGCCATGAGCAATGTATTCTGCAAGGAGTTTTGGGAAGTGGATTTGCATATTTGTAACTTATACTTCAACACAAAAGAGAAGCAGGTTGGAGGATGTGTTCCAGACCTCAGAAGTCAGACATATTACAGGTAAGTCTTAATTTATGCAGCCACTTTATTAGTTTTTACTTTAAACTTGAGACACTGTATTATTACACTCATCTATTTACTGTACTGTACATCAAAACACTTTTAAATACTTTAGATCATCTCTTCAAAAATTAAAAATCTACACTACACTTCAACCAGGATGTTACTGCAGCCAGCAGTAACACCCTGGTTGATCAGGCTCTGATCCAACATGAGGCCTGGTCACAAACCGGGCTGCAGGGGTGTTGACCCCTGGAACTTTCTCCAGGTAAACACTTCATCATAAAGCTTTTATGGGAATCATTCTCACCTAAATTTGAGTTTTTTTATGTATGCACTTCAGTATTATAGAATTTGTCAATACCTTTTATGTAAGGTAGAGATCAATGACTATATGGTATCGACCCAAATGGTTTTCAACTGGAGCTCTGACCTCTTTGAAAATCACATTTCTGAAGGTACCCTCTCTGAGAACTGACTAATGATTTTAAAGAAGACTGGTCTGTAGTGTAAGGTTGTACACTATTGTAGGTCTTTGTTACCTTTGCAAATGATAGTCGATGAGTAAGACACATGCAACAGCTGGATATCTCTGTTATTGACACATTCTGCATTCTTAGCAGGCTTCTCCAGTTAAATGAATAGGTGACTTAGCTATCAGAGACAGCAGAAGCAGTGGAGAGGTTAATATGAAGTAATCAGGACCTCAGCCTTGAGGAAGAAGGGATTATGAGGTGGTCAGTCCCTCAACCTTAATAAGTGTTTGGCTCCACAACTTTGATCACTGTGAAGTTGAATGTAGAGCTGAACACTGAGGGACTGACCAGCTCAAAAGTACTTCTTCAAGGTTGAGTAACTGATCACCTCATTTTTAATTTTCCACAGATTCTGCTTTCACCTCTGTATTCAACTGAAAAATCTTGCTGAGCAGACCAAACATTTTAACAATAATGATACCCAGCTGTTGTGCAACATGTGACTTATTTATAAACTTGTCAGTGTTGCGTCCCGACAAATCCACTCCCAAAATATTTTATTTTTTTACCACATCAGTCATCTCCCACTCATGTAGGGTGACCCAAAAAAGAAGAAATACTCTCATCATCATTCACTCCATCACTGTCTTGCCAAAGGCGTGTTGATACTACATTTCAGACGTCCTTCCAAATTGCAAATATCTCCACCCTTCCTTTAGAGCATAGGCACTGTACCTTCCAAATCCACATCTCAAGTCTAGCTAACTGGTTTCCTTGAATCCCTTCATAAATGTTACCTTGCTCACACTTTCAACAGCATGTCATGTTATAAAAACCACTTGCCTCCACTTACTCATATCTAACATACTCCCACGCCCCTGCTGGATGTCCAAGTCACTCACATACAAAACTTCCTTTATCCCCTCCTCCTACCTTTCCTAGGGTGACCCCTACCCTGTCTTCCCTCCACTACAGATTTATACACCCTCTAAGTCATCCTATTTTGTTCCATCCTCTCTAAATGATCAAACCACCTCAACAACCCCTCCTCAGCCCTCTGGATAATACTTTTGTAACTCCGCACCTCCTCCTAATTTCCACACTACGAATTCTCTGCGTAATACTCACACCACACATTGCCCTCAGACATGACATCTCCACTGCCTATAGCCTCCTCTTTGCTGCAACATTCACAACCTATGATTCACACCCATATAAGAGTGTTGGCACCACAATACTCTCATACAGACAAGTTCACTCCCAAATATCTGAACACATTCACTTCCTCCATATTCCCTCCTTCCAATCTGATATCCAATCTTCCATTATCTAAATTTTTTTCTTACTCTCATCACCTTGCTGTTTCCTATATTCACTTGTAATTTCCTTCTTTTGCATACCCTCCCACATTCCTCCACCAACCTCTGCAAGTTTTCTTCAGAATTTCCCAGCAAGGTGCAACTGTGACAAGCGCCACTCCATACCAGATTCTTTCTCTTTGTTTCAATCGCACACCTTTCCCTAATACCCTAGCATTCACTTCTTGTCCAACCCCATCTATGAACGTCAAACAACCATGGTGACATAACACTTCTTTGTCTACAGCCTACTTTTACTGGAAAATAATCCCCCTCTCTCCTACATACCCCAACGTGAACCTCACTATTCACATAAAAGCTCTTCACTGCTTTTAGTAGCCAGTGTCATATTGTGTGTAAGAACACTGCAGTACCTACTGGATGTATTCAAGTGTTGGGTAAAAGACAGCAGTGTAACCAACGATTTTAATGAAAACAAAATACAGTGGACCCCAGGTTAACGGCCGGCTCCAAACACTAACATTTATGTAAGTGTATTTTTTAAAGTGCTTTTGTAAGTGTATGTTTGGGGGTCCAAAAAGACTACTCTAATTTACATTATTCCTTAAGTTAATAAATTCGTTCGGTAACAGCACTTGAACAGCATTCTGGAATGAATTATGGCCGTTAACCGGGGGTCCACTGTACTTATTTTTCCCTCTGCTATGCAATGGTGAATGACCCTTACAGGTTTAGTGCTTTGCATCAATATACAGTTACAGTGGACCCCGAGTTACGAACACCCTGGAAATCGTACAATTATGTAAGTATAATATTGTAAGTGCTTTTATAAGTGTATTTTTGGGGGTCTGAAATGGACTAACCTACTTGACATTATTTCTTAAGGGAGTAAATTCGTTCGGTAATGGCACTTGAGCAGGCTTCGGAATGAATTTTGTTCGTTACTCGGGGGTCCACTGTATGTATTTAGTGCTTGATTTATGGCTAGTACTGTACTGTGTTGCTTCTTCTTTTACTCTTTTTGTGCATAGAGATAACTCACTAGTCCCATACATATGCCCAATGGAGAACTTTCAATCACTGTTCTTAAGATGAAGTACTCTCTCTGTTCTCCTTGCCGAGGCTTCTTGGATTAAAGAAATGCTAACATGATATTTTGGGGGATATCTCTGGTACAAATGTATGGAACTGTAATATGCTATCCAGTTAGCACTGTACACAACAAACTTTCTGGTGCAACCCATGATACAATTGTTCAAGCAAAGGCCACCAACATGTAATAAGTCATAGTAAAATAATTACACCTCATCAATGATGATAATCATCCGGCTTCTCTCAAAAGTCATAAAAAATTTAGAGCTGAAAAAAGTAGTGTTTGGTGTGCAGATCTGCAAACTGAGCCCAAAGAGCTGAACCAAGATAGTACACAGGAAAACTCATGGATGGGAGATTTCCTGGTTATGCAACATGCTAATGCTGTAGGAATACGATATGTATGATATGTATATATTGCAGTAACATGTATAGCCCTGTATTTCCAAATGTCAATACCTTTAAAAAAGGCCAGAGTAATTTAACTATACATACATCAAGCTGATTTATTCTAAGAATATTAATAAAAATTATCTTGTTAAGTAAAAGAACACAGATGCAACTAATGTGACATTTTACTGTGGCAAAGCTTGACAAAGCTCCTGGAGAGTGAAACATTGCCACAATAAAATGTCACATCTGTGTCCATTTATCTAACATTTTATGGGTAATTCTACCATTATTACCCAAATTCTCTTTCATTAACGAAACTGCTGGTCATAAAGTTATGATAAACATGGCCTGGATGGTAGCCTCTGTCAGAGCATAACACTGAGGAACACAAGTCTACCTGCACAGCTATGCTTCTCTCTCTTCTTCCTGGACGACACACTGCAAGGCCCTCTCAGCTCTGAGCTGCTTAATGATCTGGATGGTGGGGGATAACACACACATGGACAACACAGTATAAATAAAAGGCAACAATAAACGTCAAAGATATACTAGATATAAATGCACTACGAATGCCATTTTTGTGGGACAGAAATGGCTGCTTATTCTGTTCGAAAAACTTTTGTGCATGTAAAACTTGAGGTCAGCCATAACTTCACACCAAATGAACAATACAATACATCTTAATTATATGGGTAGTATGAGTAACCATTTTGGTACTAAAACACATCTAAACTAAATTCAAGTCAATTTCTCTTTAAACAACAAAATTACCAATTTACAGTATATATATTTGGGTTAGTCTGTGTAGTTTTATCAGCAAACATGCACAAGGAGCATGTAGCAGCAGGGAAGAGCAGGCATGGTTTACACTAAGCAGAAAAGGTTCACACTCTGGGACACTTCAAAAGTGAGGAATACTTTACTGTTTTGAAGAGAATTTTCACTCTTGGCAATAAAAACTAGATACGTAAAATGCATCTAATAACATCCAAGGTAAAAATTAGCAAACAATAAAAACTACCAATATTAATAAAGCATACAAATACTATCACACCAAGTTAAAAAACCAGCATCAGTTAAGAATCCCATTAAATTTTTAATGTCAGAAGACCTTCCTAAAAGGTCCTGGAGATCCCTACAGACTTCCCAGAACAGTCATGTACGACTTCAATTGCACCACCACATTCCGAACCCCAAACCTCACAGCAGTTACAAGGACTATATATGGATGGGTGGGGCAACCAATGCTTTCCTTGCCCAAATCTATAGCAAAAAGTCTGCTCAGTGATGAATAAAATGATTTATGGTAAAGTCAGTCAGCAATTTTATCGTGTCAATAGGTACCATTGACTGGCAGAAACTTCAATAATTATCAAGACATTCACTCAGGTCTTCAAGTTTTTCCTCAAAACTTTCAATGTCTCTCCATGAAGCATTGTACTTTAGACACCAAACAAGTCACACCAAAAACAATTTTCACAGCATATTAAATTGATCTCAATTCTATTTACACAAAACTAGGAAAAATTATTATTATTTATTAACACATCGGCCGATTCCCACCAAGGCAGGGTGGCCCGAAAAAGAAAAACTTTCGTCATCATTCACTCCATCACTGTCTTGCCAGAGGGGTGCTTTAAACTACAGTTACAAAACTGCAACATTAACACCCCTCCTTCAGAGTGCAGACACTGTACTTCCCATCTCCAGGACTCATGTCCGGGATGCCAGTTTCCCTGAATCCCTTCATAAATGTTACTTTGCTCACACTCCAACAGCACGTCAAGTATTAAAAACCATTTGTCTCCATTCACTCCTATCAAATACGCACACGCATGCTTGCTGGAAATCCAAGCCCTGCACCCAAAACCTCTTTACCCCCTCCCTCCAACCTTTCCTAGGGCGACCCCTACCCGCCTTCCCTCCACTACAGATTTATACACTCTCGAGGTCATTCTATTTCGTTCCATTCTCTCTACATGTCCGAACCACCTCAACAACCCCTCCTCAGCCCTCTGGATAATAGTTTTGGTAATCCCGCACCTCCTCCTAATTTCCAAACTCCGAATTCTCTGCATTATATTCACACCACACATTGACCTCAGACATGACATCTCCACTGCCTCCAGCCTTCTCCTCGTTGCGACATTCATCACCCATGCTTCACACCCATATAAGAGTGTTGGTATAACTATACTCTCATACATTCCCTCTTTACTTCCATGGACAAAGTTCTTTGTCTCCACAGACTCCGAAGTACTAGGAAAAAACAGCTAATATTATTTAAATTAATAGCTTTTATTTGACAAATAGCAGTGACAAATTATTTCACCCTGTCAAGGAACAAAGAAACTACTGTAAATAATTTCACCTTGCCAATTAACAAGAGACTACTGTTACTTACTTATGAAAGAGACAGATTTTTTCAAGAGAAAATAAACTATCACAGTGGCATCAAGAACACAGAGAAAGTAAACTATCAGAGTGACATCAAGAACAGAAAGTAAACTATCAGAGCAGAATCAAGAACAAGAAGTAAACATCAGTGGTATCAAGAAGACAAAGTAAACTATCAGTGGCATCAAGAACACAACATAAACTATCAGTGGCATCAAGAACACAACATAAACTATCAGTGGCATCAAGAACACAACATAAACTATCAGTGGCATCAAGAACACAAAGTAAACTATCAGTGGCATCAAGAACACAAAGTAAACTATCAGTGGCATCAAGAACACAAAATAAACTATCAGAGTGGCATCAAGAAGACAGAAAAAGAAACACAAACACAAGAACTGCCTTGGAGACAATGTTTAAGTGAAAATATTCACTACAGAACAAACATTTATTGATAGAATTTTATCAGATGTTGATGAAGCTCGAACAGTGAAACATGAAGCTCAAAGTGAAACATGAAGCTCTAACTGTGAAACATGAGGCTCTAACAGACCTAAACAGGAAGCACTAACAGAGTGAAACATGAAGCACTAACAGTGAAACATGAAACACTAACAGAGTGAAAAATGAAGATCTAACAGAGTGAAAAATGAAGATCTAACAGAGTGAAGCATGAAGAGCTCTAATAGTGAAACATGATGCTCTAATAGTGAAACATGAAGCTCTACCAGAGTGAAACATGAAGCTCTACCAGAGTGAAACATGAAGCTCTAAGAGTGAAACATGATGTACTAACAGAGTGAAACATGAAGCACTAACAGATTGAAACATGAAGCACTAACAGTGGAACATGAAGCTCTAAGAGTGAAACATGAAGCTCTAACAGAGTGAAACATGAAGCTCTAACAGTGTAACATGAAGCTCTGACACAGTGAAACATGAAGCTCTGACACAGTGAAACATGAAGCACTGACAGAGTGAAAGATGAAGAACTACCAGAGTGAAACACTGTCCCAGCAATCTACCATTATTTAACTCTTTGCAGCATCCACTGCAGGTTGTTCATTAAGGTACCAACAACATGGGAGTTATGTACTAACCTCATCACTGGCTATAATTATTCTGCCATCCACTTTGGGTGCCAATTTACATGCCAGGTCCTCCAGCTCGTGAAACTCTCCTGTCTGGTCAAGCTGCCTCGTGACCTCTTGCTCGAACTGCTAGCAAAATATTCAACATACATTATTGGTAATGCTGCAAACTGTAAATCAAACACTTTACATACTTATAGATGCAACAAGATGACAGTAAACAGATTTTATGCTGCACAATTTTAACCCTTTGGGGTCGACAGGCCTTCTGGAAACACGTTCTCAGGGTCAAAAAATTTTTAAAAAAAAAAATTCTTATGAAATGATAGAGAATTTTTTTTCGATCATAGCGACACCAAAAGTTTGAAATTTGAATGAAAACTTACGGAATTATGCTCTCGCGAATTTATCGGTCTCGAAGATGTTTACGCATCGGCGATTTCACCCACTTTGAGCCCTATTTTTGGCCAATTCCAATGTTCCAGTCCACTAAAATCATAGCTATTTCGCTAGAACTCCATTTCTTCTATCGATTGAGTACAAGAAACCGCCTATTTACCAATTTCAACTACCCAAAACAGTGGTCAGAAAATGACAATTTGGCCAATTTCACACAAATTTTAAACGATGCAAAAAAATAGAAGATTTACTGTTATGTATACAACTGCATCATTGCAAAAATGGTATAAATAATATCAGCGCACTTGTGCAAGAATATTAGACTCACCAGTTGATGTGTATTGGATGCATGGTGTGATTTGTTTACTCTTGAACATCGGCGAAAATCGAACATTTTCGCTACTTTGAGCTCAATTTCAATGTACTTGTCATTGTCAAACCAATCAAAATCATATCTATTTCTGTAATATATCTTCCATTCTATCATATGAGACCAAGAAAACGAGAATACATCAATAAATACCATACGAAAATAGACTGCAAAGTCGCTGTTTTAAATGAAAAAAACGGTCGGAGTTTTTTTTTCTCATTATGCAGTGTGTAGTGCAGGATTTTTTTTATACTGCGCACACTGACCACATAGACCCATTCTTTCATATGTAGGCCTACCAGCTGTTTCCTGCTTAATTTGAAGCTGCTAGAATTTACGTGTACTAGTACGGCACCAACCCCTGCTCGTAAATCGTACTAGTACGGCACCGACCCCGAAAGGGTTAAATCAAGACACTTTATATACTTAATGAAGCAATAAAAACATAGTAAACAGGTGATATCACAATGCAAAATAACCACAGTGAAAATATAGTGTAATGCCAAGCACTAACATGATTTCTCATGATTTTGTGATTTCTTACTATTCCTTGATAATGTGAAAAAATCACAAAAGCACTTGGAACTTCCCTTTTTTTCACTTTGGTTATTTTGTATACTTACTGATACATACAAAAAGTAAGCTTAAACATTACACAAAATATCTCACCATCGCTCCAGTTACATTATGTTTTTATAAAGATCACCTGTACTTGAGTGGTATATTATTACCAATGATTCTAGAAACATACCCTGACTTTGCCCACCAGGCCCGGTGGCCTGGTGGCTAGAGCTCTTGCTTCACACACAGAGGGCCCTGGTTCGATTCCCGGCGGGTGGAAACATTTCGACATGTTTCCTTACACCTGTTGTCATGTTCACCTAGCAGCAAATAGGTACCTGGGTGTTAGTCGACTGGTGTGGGTCGCAGCCTGGGGGACAAGATTGAGGACCCGAATGGAAATAAGACAGACAGTCCTCGATGACACACTGACTTTTTTGGGTTATCCTGGGTAGCTAACCCTCCGGGGTTAAAAATCTGAAGAAAATCTTATCTTATCTCTTAACACTTTAATATTTTTTTTCCTTCTGTGTGTGTTTGTGACCTAATTCACGTCTGCATAAATAAATAGATTCCATAAATAGTTCATTATCACTGTAACTTGTTTAGTTATTAGAACTTTCCAGCCCAGTCCCTGCACCCATTATATGCCTCTGCTATTGTTTGATTACTGTTTACAGGATGGTTATGGGGTGCATAATGAAGATATTACACTAAATATACTGTGCAATTTTTTTTATAAATGTAATTCAAAAATTATTTCCAAAATTTAATAGTGCATAGAAAACCTTTTGTGGAAATTTGTGGAGACCCCAAAATGCCCACTGACAGCTTGTAAATATTAAGTGTTTGGTATTTCATATTGAATGTCTAGGACTGTACAATGCCTTTAACCTTCTTAATAAAATCCCAAGATGAACCTTAACAAAATCTTAAATTCAGCATAGTATTTTGAGAGATTTAAGCCTCAGAAATAACTTAGGGAAACTTGAATCATTATCAGATAATATTAGAATTATTAAAGTAGACTAAGACATTAATATTACAATGTTACATTAGGAAATGAGAATGCTGAAGCAGGTGGAGCAAGTGCTCTTTCCGTCTGGTTTTAATGGGCTTAGAGTGCCGAGTAGCACTTGTGAGGATGACACCCTGACTTTCCCTAAGCCCTACAAAATACAAGTGCTCCTTAACTTACGATGGAGTTACATTTCGACAAACCCATTGTAAGTCAAAAATATCCTAAGTTGAATATTAATATATGATAAATAAGCAAATACAGTGGACCCCCGGTTTTCGTGATTTTTTCGTTCCAGAATGCTGTTCAAGTGCCATTACCAAACAAATTTATTCCCATAAGGATTAATGTAAATTAGACTAGTCCTTTTAGACCCCAAAAATACACTTACAAAAGCACTTACAAAAATACACTTACATAATTGTTCGAGTTTGGAGCATAATGAACACTGGGGGTCCACTGTAAATAACTACTGTCACTGAATAAGTAAATAAACAAATAATTGCTGTAACTACCTAAATGCAAGTACAGTGGTACCTCTACTTATGAGCAGCTCAAAACTCGAACAATTATGTAAGTGTATTTTTGTAGGTGCTTTTGTAAGTGTATTTTTGAGGGTCTGAAATGGATTAACCTAATTTTCATTATTTCTTATGGGAAAAAATTCCTACGGTATCGGCACTTGAACCGCCGACTGGAACGAATTTTGCTCGTAAGTAGAGGTACCACTGTATTAAAGAGTAAATGAATACAAGTTACAGACTTGTATTCATTTACAGGAGGCCCTCCACATTCGCGAGGGTTAGGGAATCAAGAACCTCGCAAATCTTGAAAATTCACGAATGTTTGGTGCGCAAATATGATGTAGGGAAATATAATAATAGTACTGTACTGTAGCATTCACAAATGTTTTGATGCGCAAATATATTGTAGGAAAATATAATACTGTAATAGCATTTACTTAGCCTAACAATACTGCTTCCTTAACCTATTGAACCACAAACAATCATAAAACACATGAAAACTTCGTAAAATATTGTAAACGTATACTGTAAATGTTATGGTTTAATAACAAATAATGAACAAACAAAACACTCACCACTCGTAAGGTTAAGCAGACAAACTCTGACGACTTTATGTCCTCCTCCCAACCTTTCCTAAGCTGTTTACTAGGGCGACTCCCAACCCCAACTTCCCTCCCTTATTATTATTATTAATATTAATATTTTCATTATTATTATCATCATAACTTTAAATCAACTCACATTGATGTAACAGACCCTGATGATACAGATGATAGGGCAGAATCTGTGGATACAGATCGACCAATAGTTTTGTGTGATGTAGATCTGGCAGCCACCGGCACTTCATCATCATGACGGATGAGACTGTGTCTGTGAGAGTTTTTCAAAATCTTTAAAGTGGACTGAATATGACTAGTCAGTATATTAGGTGTTAATGAACACATAAAATACTGTACTAATATATTAGAAGGTTAGGAAAACAGTTTTTTAATATTGTGTACTTACTTAAAAGACAGTTACTTCAGTTTTTCTTTGTAAACTAATAATTTATCTATATAGTTTGGCAATACAGAAGACAAAAGATATGCAAGCGTACCTCATTAATACAGCGCTCACTTTAGTGTTTCGCAAACATGGCCCTTTTCAATTATATTCACGTTTATTATTTTTGTCGCTTGACTTGCTCTTAAGATGATTTTTGGCAATTTTCAAATTTTGTTATTTGTTATTTTTACTTTGGCATAGTTTTTTTAGGCCTAGTGCTATTGAGCATTAAATAAATGATAATGTAAACATGTTTTTAGGCTTTTATATGCACCAGAAAGTGACAAAAAGGCTGTGATTCACTTTAAGTGGCAGTTTGGAAGCTAATACACCATTTTAGTGAGGTATTCCTGTACTGTCTCTTCTCTTTCTAATATGCTGTGAATTTGTTAGAATGGTTAAATAACATGTTTGAAATATTCAGTTAAGAAAAATCACATGCAGAAAAAAGGGTAAGTGAGGTATGTTTACATTACCTCCTGGATAAGAGGATGAGTGACTGTCTGTGCGTGGAGTTGCGACGAGTCTTGCCCATGCGTGTTTTGATGGCTGCAAAGTGATTCTGGATAGATGTTGACAACATGGGACACTGTTCTTCATCTTGCTGTTGATTTATTAAAGCAAACTGCATTTAGTATTAAGAAAAATAGAAAAAAGAGTGGTGAGAGAGTGCAAAAGAAGAGCGGATGAAAGAATGGGAGAGGTTCTGTCAAGAAATTTTGCTGAAAACAAGAAAAAATTTTGGAGTGAGATAAACAAGGTAAGAAAGCCTAGGGAACGAATGGATTTGTCAGTTAAAAACAGAGTAGGGGAGTTAGTAGATGGGGAGCTGGAGGTATTGGGTAGATGGCGGGAATATTTTGAGGAACTTTTAAATGTTGATGAAAAAAGGGAGGCGGTAATTTCATGTACTGGCCAGGGAGGTACAACATCGTTTAGGAGTGAAGAAGAGCAGGATGTGAGTGGGGGGGAGGTGCGTGAGGCATTACGTAGAATGAAAGGGGGTAAAGCAGCTGGAATTGACGGAATCATGACAGAAATGTTAAAAGCAGGGGGGGATATAGTGCTGGAGTGGTTGGTATTTTTGTTTAATAAATGTATGAAAGAGGGGAAGGTACCTAGGGATTGGCAGAGAGCATGTATAGTTCCTTTATATAAAGGGAAGGGGGATAAAAGAGAGTGTAAAAATTATAGGGGAATAAGTTTACTGAGCATACCAGGTAAAGTGTATGGCAGGGTTATTATTGAAAGAATTAAAGGTAAGACAGAGAGTAGGATTGCAGATGAGCAAGGAGGCTTTAGAGTGGGTAGGGGATGTGTAGATCAAGTGTTTACAGTGAAGCATATATGTGAACAGTACTTAGATAAAGGTAGAGAAGTTTTTATTGCATTTATGGATTTAGAAAAGGCATATGATAGAGTGGATAGGGGAGCAATGTGGCAAATGTTGCAAGTGTATGGAATAGGTAGTAAGTTACTGAAGGCTGTAAAGAGTTTTTATGAGGATAGTGAGGCTCAGGTTAGGGTGTGTAGGAGAGGGAGATTACTTCCCGGTAAAAGTAGGTCTTAGACAGGGATGTGTAATGTCACCATGGTTGTTTAATATATTTATAGATGGGGTTGTAAAAGAAGTAAATGCTAGGGTGTTGGGGAGAGGGGTGGGATTAAATTATGGAGAATTAAATGCAAAATGAGAGTTGACACAGTTACTTTTTGCTGATGATACTGTGCTTATGGGAGATTCTAAAGAAAATTTGCAAAGGTTAGTGGACGAGTTTGGGAGAGTGTGTAAAGGTAGAAAGTTAAAAGTGAACATAGATAAGAGTAAGGTGATGAGGGTATCAAACGATTTAAATAAAGAAAATTGGATATCACATTGGAGAGAGGGATTATGGAAGAAGTAAATGTTTTCAGATATTTGGGTGTTGACGTGTCAGCGGATGGGTTTATGAAGGATGAGGTTAACCATAGAATTGATGAAGGAAAAAAGGTGAGTGGTGCATTGAGGTATCTGTGGAGACAAAAACGTTATCCATGGAGGCAAAGAAGGAATGTACGAAAGTATAGTGGTACCAACACTCTTATATGGGTGTGAAGCATGGGTTGCAAATGCTGCAGCGAGGAGGAGGCTGGAGGCAGTGGAGATGTCCTGTCTAAGGGCAATGTGTGGTGTAAATATTATGCAGAAAATTGGGAATGTGGAAATTAGGAGAAGGTGTGGAGTTACTAAAAGTATTTGTCAGAGGGCTGAAGAGGGGTTGTTGAGGTGGTTTGGTCATTTAGAGAGAATGGATCAAAGTAGAATGACTTGGAGAGCGTATAAATCTGTAGGGGAAGGAAGGCGGGGTAGGGGTCGTCCTAGAAAGGTTGGAGGGAGGAGGTAAAGGAGGTTTGGTGGGCGAGGGCTTGGACTTCCAGCAAGCATGTGTGAGCGTGTTAGATAGGAGTGAATGGAGACGAAGGGTTTTTTGGGACATGACGATCTGTTGGAGTGTGAGCAGGGTAACATTTTGTGAAGGGATTCAGGGAAACCAGTTAATTGATTTAGTTGGACTAGAGTCCTGGAAATGGGAAGTACAATGCCTGCACTTTAAAGGAGGGGTCTGAGATAGTGACAGCTGGGAGGGACTTTTCTCAGCTGTCGTATCTGAGCTCCTCTGCAAAGACAGTGATTATGTATGAGTGTGGTGAAAGTGTTGAATGATGATGAAAGTATTTTCTTTTTGGGGATTTTCTTTCTTTTTGGGTCACCCTGCCTCGGTGGGAGACGGCCGACTTGTTGAAAAAAAAAAAAAAATTTACTTCTTCCATAATCCCTCTCTCCAATGTGATATCCAATTTTTCTTTATTTAAATCGTTTGATACCCTCATCACCTTACTCTTATCTATGTTCACTTTTAACTTTCTACCTTTACACACTCTCCAAACTCGTCCACTAACCTTTGCAACTTTTCTTTAGAATCTCCCATAAGCACAGTATCATCAGCAAAAAGTAACTGTGTCAACTCCCATTTTGCATTTAATTCTCCATAATTTAATCCCACCCCTCTCCCCAACACCCTAGCATTTACTTCTTTTACAACCCGATCTATAAATATATTAAACAACCATGGTGACATTACACATCCCTGTCTAAGACCTACTTTTACCGGAAGTAATTAATTAATTACAAAGAAGGGAATTAGCATGCCAAGGCATTTCGGGCAGACTAATCCTAATTCTTACTCTATATTGACACAGGTTATGGAGCAGTACACTTTAATATAAATTATTGCATACTGATATAAAAGTTAGGTAACTGAAGTGATTAACATTAATTAGATTTATAATAGCGAGGTAGTACAAAACATATAACAATATTACAATTAGTAAATTTAGTAATGGGAATGGTTTTATCTCAGCATGATTCACTGTTTCTATAAAAGCTCCTATATTGGGAGAGTATTTCAGGCAAAATTAGACTAACTTAAGATTTATCAGGCAACAGCTATACTATTAGGAATTTTGTTTACAGTCATTTGGGTGAGTGTGAGTGTAAATTAGGGGGAATTACAGATAATGAAAGTCTATTTTGTTTTGGATGTGTTCATGATACAAAAAAGAGAATACAGTGGTACCTCGACATACGAACAGCTCCCAACTCGAACAATTATGTAAGTGTATTTCTGTAAGTGCTTTTGTAAGTGTATTTTTGGGGGTCTGAAACGGATTAATCTAATTCACATTATTCCTTATGGAAACAAATTTGTTTGGTATCGGCACTCAAACAGCCTTCTGAAAAGAATTAAACTCGTAACTCGAGGTGCCACTGTAAGTGGTTTTCACAGTTAGCTGATGATGGGGTGGGTTAGGGAGATAAGATGTTTTTTAACAGTAGTTTTGAAAATGGTGGTTGAGTCTTCAGTTCTCGAGTTTTCGGGGAGGGAGTTCCAGATTTTACGCCCTTTTATGTACATTGAGTTTTTGTAGAGATTTAGCTGGACACAAGGAATGTCATAGAAATTTTTGTGTCTGGTATTGTGTCTATGGGTCCTGCTGCAACTATCAAGAAAGTGTTTTAGTTCAGGGTTAATATTAGAATTTATGGTTCTGTAAATGTAGGTTGCACAGTAGTAGGTGTGAATGTTTTGTACAGTGAGTAATTTAGGTCTTTGAAGAGTGAGGGGGAAGGGGGGTGTTGTCTAGCATTGGATTGCGTGATAATTCTTACTACAGCTTTTTGTTGGGTTATTATTTTCTTTAGGTAGGTTGCTGCTGTTGATCCCCAGGCACAAATAGCATATGTGAGGTAGGGATAGATGAGTGAATAGTATAGTGTGAGTAGGGCTGATTGTGGTACATAGTAATGTATCTTTGAGAGGATCCCAACTGTTTTGGATACTTTTTTTGTTATATGATGGATATAGGTGTTGAATTTCAGGTGCTGTCAAGGTGCAGACCCAGGAATTTGCCCTCATTCTGTTTAGCAATAAGAGTGTTGTCAATCATAATGTTCAGCTGGACATCACCTGTTCTGCTCCCAAACATAATGTAGAAGGTTTTGTCAATTTTAAGTGTAAGTTTACGGCAGTCATCCAGGTCGATATTTTTACTAGCTCTTTGTTAACAATAGTGTTGAGTGAGGCAAGGTTAGGGTGAGAGATGCCATAAGTCGTGTTGTCAGCAAAGAGAATAGGTTTAAGGTGTTGTGATACATTAGGAAGATCATTGATGCAACAGCACCATCTTTGGGCATATAATTTGTTTATAATGGAAAATGGTAATTCTTAATATTTCGCTTACTTTTCCCATAAATTTCAATTGCAGTAGAAATTCTATTTAAAAGTTTGATAATCTAAGTATTTTAGCTAAAAAATGATGTATAAGAGGAAGAGCAGGGGACCAAGGACACTTCCCTGTGGTACTCCAGTATCATTTAGAAACATACCAATATTGGACAGTCTATTAGCATATTGTATCCATCTCTGCCCTGTTTCATGTAAGCCTTCGTCACAAATCGATAAACAGCTTCTGGGTTGAGGTACTCATCTCCGACCTTGACCAGGTCTCTGATCAGTCTTGAGCCAGGCTCTGCGTCGGGGTCAAACACAAACTGGAGACCAGCAACTTGAGGAAAGCGACCCTCAAGTTTAGGATACTGTGAAACTCCATTTTCAAGGACCTTCAGAAGTGTTTCACCTATGTAAACAAGAAATATTAATAATAAAGATACAATTTCATATAAACATAAACATACAGTAGACCGTTACGTATATGACACTGTAGTTACGTTCCTGAAAATGCTGTGTTAGGTAAATCCGTGTTACATAAACTGAAGAACTTAGGGGAAAAATAGGGGTATGTTCCTGGGAGCCCCAAAAAAGCCAAACAACTTTTTTTAGACCTCCAGATCTTACAAAAATAAAAGTATGTAATTGTAGTTCATTGTCATTTACCTGGAAAGGGTTTCAGGGTCAATGCCCCCTGTGGCCCAGTCTGAGACCAGGCCTCATGTTGGATCAGGGTCTGATCAACCAGGCTGTTACTGCTGCCCACACGTAAACTGACATGCGAACCACAGCCCAGCTGATCAGGTACTGATTTTATGTGCCTGTCCAGCATGTTCTTGAAGACAGACAGGGGTCTATTTGTAATCCCCCTTACGTATGCTGGGAGGCAGTTGAACAGTCTTGGGCCCCTGATACTTACTGTGTTGTCTCTTAGTGTACTTGTGGCCTCCCTGCTTCTCATTGAGAGAATGTTGCATCTCCTGCTTCACCACAACTATGTAAGGCTTATGCTCTCAGTGGCCCTTATACACCCAACAATAAGAACACCACTCGTGACATATGTAATGACATATTTTATTCATTCTAGAGTATATGTCATGTTTCTATGTTATTAATATTGTTTATTATGTCATATTAGATCAATTGTGATAGATAAATAAGCCGTAAAGTTGATATTAGTGTCATATTGAAGGACTATCTTGTCCTGTCTCCAAACTCTGCCGCCGCCACGATTCCTAACATACGTAATGACATATTTTAAATATGATTGGGTGGCTGGGCATTCGCGAATGTTCGAAGCCCACGAAAGTGGAACCCACGAATGTGGAGGGCGACCTGTACACACACACAGGAGCTGAGTCTCGACCCCTGCAATCACAATTAGGTGAGTACACACCCCCACACACACACACACACTCTCTCTCTTGGTAATCCTTTATTTACAGTGAGCAAAGTCAGGGTATTTTTCCAGAATGGTTTGTAATATACCACTGTGGATTAAAACACTTTGTCGCACTCCAGTACATAATGACACAAGGTGTGACAATAGTCCATCTGGCAAAGTTTACATGTCGTTTGGTCTACATCTTGTGGTGGTTATTTAACCTTCAAAAGATACATATAAAAAATAAAATACATATGCAGTATAATGTGATCCTTTATTGACAACGTTTCGCCCACTGTGGGCAAAACGTTGTCAATAAAGATCACATTATACTGTTTATGTGTTTATTTTTCCATTGTGTCTGTATTTTATACCATTTACTTCCAAGATACTTATGATCCAGCCGGAGCCGGGCAGTAGTGAAATCCAAGTCTACTTATTTTGTTGGATGCACCATAGACATATGGCTCCTCCTGCATGATAGAATGATGATAGAAGGACTGACTGGTGTCAATCTCCCTGAGTCTAAAGTCAATAAAGTTCAGTTGAAGTTCTTTTCGTATTATTGTTCTCAAACTGCTAACTGACAACCCAAGATTGTAATCTACTCCCTCTTTGAAAGAGTATAACTTAGCTAATTCATCAGTTCTATCATGCATCTGAAGACCAATGTGAGATGGAATCCACAGCATGTGCACTCTGACTCCACTGTCCACAATCCTACCATACCTGTGTCTGGCTTCTGACACAAGCATGCCACCATTTATACTTAATGAGTTGAGAGCATTTATGGATGACAGAGAATCATTTACAATTAAAGTGTCACCTTAAATACATGGATGCATTTAAGTGCAAGGAGTATGGTAAACAGTTCTGTTTGAAGGGTAGAGGCTCAGTTATTGATGAATGCTCCAATTTCTTTATGAGAGCCATCATTCTGTATGACAACAGCAGCACTACCAGCTGCACCAGTGGATTGGTGAACAGAACCATCAACATAAATATTTTGTGTAAGAGTGTGCTGTGTGACTAAGTTATAAATACGGCTCAAGGCATCCTGTTTGGCTTCAAGGCAAAGCTTTGGTTGTGATTTAAGAATAATTTTAGGTGGAACTGAAGGAATGGTAGTTTGGAATGGGGTAATATCCCACAGAGCAGGGAAGTGCCGCTGTTGCTTTACTTGACATAGATCATGTAGCTGTTTCATGCGGAGGTCGGTTCCAGTTTTTTCGATCCATCTGGATGGGTGTTCACCAGTGATGAGAAAAGTTTGGAGGGCTTCTGTGCAGGGGTTTGAATCGGCTAGCCTAAGCATATTGACCCCAATGAGGATATTTCTTTCAGCAACATGATCACTGATGCTTGGAATATGAAGTTCTTTCCGCATATTTAAAATTTTGGCAGTACGAGGGCATCCTAGGATGATCCTCATTGCTTCATTCTGCAGATTTTCCAGCCCTCCAAGCTTCCAGTCAGACACAAGAGCAAGTAGTGGTGCAGCATAATCAACCAATGATCTAATATAAGCAAGATACATCATTTTCACAATTTTAACATTAGCACCATACCTTGGATGAAAACCTGCCACAACTCTAAGTGCCCTCACCCTTTCTTTGTATTGGCGACAAAGTCTTGTTGCAACATGTCCAAGCAGTGGGACCTCAAGGCCTAGATACCTGTATCTGATTACATATTCTAGAAGAGACCCATCATGCAGCTGGATCTGACGAACTGTGCCTCTCTGTCAAGAAGGACGCCTGTTGAGTATCTTTGTTTTATCAGTAGAGATTATCAACCCCAAGTCCTGAAACGAGGCTAGTACATGATCAAGGATGTTTTGGGTGTTGGAGAATTTAGTGGTGTGAATCATTATATCGTCAGCAAAACTAATTATATAATGATGAAGCTGGCTAGGCATAGCATTAAGTAAAGCATTAATTAGAATACAGCCTCTCCTCACGTTTACCGACGACTCGGACTTACGACGGGCTCTCTGACCAGTTTGCATGCCTAAATAATGTATTTTAGAGCTGATTTCCTCTATTCTGTTTATTACAATATACAGTACACTACTGTATAAACATTTAAAAATATACCAGAAATGTTATAAATGGTGCAAAGATGACATAAAAATAATATCAAAGATGGTTGACACAAACCCACTACCATTTTAGTATGCTCCTCACTTTAGTGACGAATTCGTTTACCAACGAGGTCTTAGGAATGGAACTCCATCGTTAAGTGAGGAGAGGCTGTATTGAATAGGGTGGGACTGAGCACACCTCCCTATGGAGTTCCAAATTCAAAGTCTTTAGTTACACTTCTATGCCTCTGGAACAACAAAGAAGACTTTCTGTTGGACAGGTAGTCTTTAATCCAGCGGAGAAGCCATCCTCCAACATCCATTCTGGCAAGTTCACTAATGATTACATGTCGGTTGGCTACATCAAAAGTAGATTTAAGGTCAAGGAAGGTAGTGTATGAGCTATCAGTGTGCAGAGTGAGAAAGGTGGTTATGCAGTGATGCACGCTCCTTCCATGCATGAAACCATGCAACCAGGGAGATAAAAATGATTTAATTCTGTGCATGAGATGATTAAGAATCATCCTCTCAAATGTTTTACACAAGCAGCTAGTAAGAGATATTGTGCAAAATGAGTTTTGTTGACTGGGCTTTGGAATGGGAATGATGAGGCTGTTGGTCAAAGATTTTGGGAGCTCCCCAGTTACATAGCTCTGTTTTATAATTCAAGTAAAGGATTACTGTACCTGGTACTCGACATAGCAATCTGATTATGTTTTAAGTAATACCATCTTTCCCGGTGGAGTTGCCCTTAGTGCTGAATTAAGTTCAAAGTTAGTGAAAGGAATGTTACAGTCATCTTCCTTGCTGAGCATAAAACAAATTAGTCTCTCTCTTGCCTCATGTTTGTCCATTAATTTTGCCTGTGTTATACTGGGAAGACTGTCATAGATAGATATAGCAGCCCAAGCAATGACTAACTCATTCACCCTATATAAGGGATGAGGGTGCGCATCTGACCAGTTCTGGTATCCTTAATTCTATTTACAGTGGACCCCCGGCTAACGATCACCCCGGAAATCATACAATTATGTAAGTATAATATTGTAAGTGCTTGTGGAAGTGTATTTTTGGGGGTCTGAAATAGACTAACCTACGTGACATTATTTCTTAAGGAAGTAAATTCGTTCGGTAATGGCACTTGAGCAGGCTCTGCAATGAATTTTGATCGTTAGCCGGGGGTCCACTGTATGTCCCTCACAAACTCATATATTTACCTCATTCTTTTTAATTGTACAAACTGATGCTTCATTAAGGTCAAAAGCTATCACTTGTCTAATATCTCTATTTTCTTTGTTAACTCTAAGACTTAAAACGCTTATACATTTTTTGTCCCTTTCAGCAACACTCGTATGCCTACTGGGTGCCATGATTGCTTGGCAATTAACCCTTAAACTGTCCACATGTAGATCTACGTTGACGTGCGTAGTGCTCCGAACGTAGATCTAAGTTTTTTTTAAATGCTTTCAGCCTTGCCACGATAAGCCTGAGTTGCCTAGACATTAGAGAATGGGTCTGTGCACTCAGTGAGTGCAGTATTACAAAATTCAGGGATACCACAAAAATGTGCTCTTCATTTTAACCCTTAAACTGTCCACATGTAGATATATGTTCACTCGCGTAGCTGACCGAATATTTTGAAAAAAAAAAAAAAAATCATTTTTTTTTTTTAAAATGAAGAGCACATTTTTATAAACAGGATATGCTAAAAACAAAATTCTTTTGGGCCAGTACTTACCGAGATATAAGCCCGCCAATTTGGTACTGGATGCTCACCTGACGGTAACATCAAGTCCTGCTGCTTGCAGAAGTAATGCCGATATACTTTTTTTCTAGTTTTTATTTTAATTTATATAATTTTTATGTTCTGATAATTACAATTTACAATAGTTCTTGTGATTTCATAGCCAATCTTTGTTCTAACACTAATATTATGTACTGAAATAGTACTCAAATAGTCACAATCACACCAACAGGTGAACAGTTTCACCTTCCTTGGTCATTTACTATTGTCTATAATAATAATAATAATAATAATAATAATAATAATTTTTATTTCAATGCATGTTACAAGTGTACAATGTTATTGGTAGTTACAATTATAAAACAATTATAAAACTGTAATGCAAGGAGAGCCACTGGCATGCCATGGCATTAGGGCAGTTTATTCTAGAGACTTATTCACTAAGTACTTAATGCTAAAGAAATTGATTGAGTTTATTCTAGTTCTGTATTATTTAAATTATTATATGGTTATACATATTATTAAAAGACAATACAAGAGAAATTGGTTGAGTTTAATCTAGTTGTATAATTTATTTCAAATTACAGTATGTTGATGCTATACTAGTATAATAACAATACTAGAAATAGTTTTTAGAGTTTCTTCTAGATATATATTTTATTTCAAATTAAGAAAATGATGATACTATAAGATTTTAAATGACAATATGATGATATGAAATTGCAACAAGTGTTAAGGAGGATGAACATATCAAATTGAGATCTTCTTAAGTAAAATAATATTGGGTTTGGAAGTTTGTTACAGTATGAGTATTTAGTATAGGGTGAGTAGGTGATTTTTGAGAAGAGTCTTGAAGTATTTATAGGTCCCAACAATGTTTTAGACATCCTGGAGTATATATGAAACTCCTTGAAGAATGGTGTGTTGACAAGTGTCAGATAACTCTTGACAGCCCAGTGACATTTGATAAATGTCAGCAGTGCTGGAGGGAACCCTCCCTTTTTCAATATCTGTCTGTCTGTCTATCTGTGTCTATCTGTCTGTCTGTCTATCTGTCTGTATCTCTCTGTCTGTCTATCTCTCTGTATCTGTCTATCTGTCTGTCTAGCTCTGCTTATGTCTGTCTAACTCTGCTTATCTGTCTGCCTGTGTATGTCTTTCCGTCTGCTTGTCTCAGTCTCAGAGTGCGTCTCGTAAGCCAACAGGTATTATACACGATGCAGAAGTGACGATGCGTATTACTTGCCAGGGGTTTCCATGCTTATTATGTATTATATCTACAAGCAAATACTTAACGTGCTGTTGGAGTGTGAGCAAAGTAACATTTATGAAGGGATTCAGGGAAACCGGCAGGCCGGACTTGAGTCCTGGAGATGGGAAGTACAGTGTCTGCACTCTGAAGGAGGGGTGTTAATGTTGCAGTTTTATAACTGTAGTGTAAAGCACCCCTCTGGCAAGACAGTGATGGAGTGAATGATGACAAAAGTTTTTCTTTTTCGGGTCACCCTGCCTTGGTGGGAATCGACCGATGTGTTAATAAAAAAAAAAAAAAAATAATCTACAAGCATTGTATAGCACTTTGCCTGGAATTTTTGGGTTATCCTAGGTAATTTACACTATGTATAATAACTGTACTTATGTGTACATGTGAGAGAGAGACAGAGATATAGGACATATAGATAGATATATAGACAGACAAAGATATAGACAGACAAAGATATAGACAGACAAAGATATAGACAGACAAAGATATAGACAGACAAAGTTATAGACAGACAAAGATATAGACAGACAAAGATATAGGCAGACAAAGATATGGACAGATAGAGATATAGACAGATAGAGTTATAGACAGATAGAGAGACAGTCAGAGACAGCCAAAGCCAGCCAGCCTGCCGAATACATAAGAACATAAGAAAAAAGGAACACTGCAGCAGGCCTACTGGCCCATGCAAGGCAGGTCCATGTCACCCCCCAACTTACACCAATGACCCACCTAGTCAGGTCACATCCTCTGAAGGAAGGAGCATGGCATCAGACCTAGTAGCACAAGCTAGTCAGGTCCAACTCACACCCACCCACAGCCACTCATGTATTTATCTAACCTATTTTTACTTTCCTCTTACAAGGGGAGTGTTAATGCGACATAACATCATTGAATCCCTGGTGTTTGCCACACTATTTGCTCTAGCTGGCACTCAATCGAACTGGTGCTCCCACAAGGTACTAAGTGGTCCCAGATTTTTTTAATACTGCGCACACTGAGGGCGCAGACCCATTCTCTCATGTCTAGGCGACTCAGGCCTATCACACTAAATTTGAAGGAATGAAAAATAAAACGTAGCTCTACGTTCGGTCAGCTACACACATGAACGTATATCTACGTGTGGACAGTTTAAGGGTTAAACAAAAAGAACAATTTATTTTTTTCTTAAAATATTCAGAGCGCTACGCACGTCAACATAGATCTACGTGTGAACAGTTTAAGGGTTAAAAGATCAAAACACAATTCACAAGCACAGCTAGCTCCTAGGAGGCATTCATACTGGACAAGTATGGACGAAGATCGAATCCCTGGTACGGCTGGAAAACATTAAGAACGTGTTTCCTTAAGACACCTGCTATCCATGTTCACCCATCAGTATAATGGGTACCTGGGTGTTAGTCGACTGGTGTGCATCGCATCCTGGGACAAAACTGACCTAATTTGCCCGAAATGCTCTGTATAACAGGCGGCTTTCTATGTAGTAGTATGTCACTGATGCCAGCAAGGCCTGTATACCTTGTACATGTACTTGTGGAAATAAAGATACTATTATATTATATTATTATAAGGCTGGGATGGGGGTGGCAGGGGAGGGCAGACAGTCTCACCCACTGACCGACAACAAGGCGGCAGCTTGAGCTGGGGAAATTTTTTCCACATCCGCAAACGGAACCGTGTTAAGTTAATTTTATGAAGTGTTGTATAAAATTGTGCCACAATTTTTCAGTAGTACAATAGCCAAAAAGTAGCAAATAAATCCATGTAATATAACGGTCTACTGTATTTTATATATGAATATACATTTTTTTTAACAACAGCCATCTCCCACTGAGGCAGGGTGACCCGAAAAATAAGAAATGGTTTAATAAAGTTTTTTCTTATTTTTACATTTAGTAATATATACAGGAGAAGGAGTTAGTAGCCCCTTGCTCCTGGCATTTTATGTGCCTCTTATGACATACATTGCTTACAGAGGAAGGATTCTTCTCCAATTCCCCAATGAGTACATATACACACACACATAGACAGTGGACCCTCGGTTTTCGTTCACCTCCAAACTCGAACAATTATGTAAGTGTATTTTCGTAAGTGCTTTTGTAAGTGTATTTTTGGAGGTCTGAAATGACTAATCTAATTTACATTTGTCCTTATGGGAATAAATTCGTTCAGTAACGGCACTCAAACAGCATTCTGGAAAGAATTTTTAACGAAAACCGAGGGTCCACTGTACATACATACATATGTATAGGCACTGGGAATGTGCCAATTGCTCTTACCAGTTACTCCTAAGACAAGTAAAGGATCCAACATCGGCAAAACGGTCATTAAATCTCTCATTCTGAAGTCGCCAGCTGGATGAATTCTGTCCGACCTCAGAGTCCCAGAATTAATAACTGCAACATCTCCATTACAAGCTGCCATTATGATGTCGCATATAAAGTTGCCTAAGTTGGTTTCTTGTGTGCGGATTGAGGAGAATCTTCCATCTAGTTCCACACTGAATGTTCCCAGTGTCTCTTCCATCTTCTCTCCCACAACAGCTGTAATGTACACAAACACAGTATAACTGCTATATAAATAGGCTGCATCATAACCACATAAAAAACAGTTATGCGCTGTGCTAAATAAAAATTATTTTTCATACAGGTTAAGGTATGTAGGAGAGAGGGGTTATTGCCCAGTAAAGGTAGGATTTAGATAAGGATGTGATGCCACCATAGTTGTTAAACATATTTAATGGGGTTGTAAAAGAAGGGATTGCCAGGGCATTGAGGAGATGTGTGGGATTAAAATATAAGGAATTCAATACACAGTGGAAGTTGTTGCAGTTGCTCTTTTGCTGATGACATGATTCTTTTGAAAGATTCTGAAAAGTTGCCACAGTTCTTGAAGGAATTTGGGAGAGTATGTAAGAGGAAAATTGAAAGTAAACACAGGGTATGTAAGAGGAAAATTGAAAGTAAACACAGGGTATGTAAGAGGAAAATTAAAAGTAAACACAGGGTATGTAAGAGAAAAATTAAAAGTAAACACAAGGTATGTAAGGGGAAAATTAAAAGTAAACACAAGGTATGTAAGAGGAAAATTAAAAGTAAACACAGGGTATGTAAGAGAAAAATTAAAAGTAAACACAAGGTATGTAAGGAGAAAATTGAAAGTAAACACAGGGTATGTAAGAAGAAAATTAAAAGTAACACAGGGTATGTAAGAGGAAAATTAAAAGTAAACACAGGAAAAATCAAGGTGACGAGAGTAACAAAAAATCCAGGCAAAGAAAGAATGGATATCAGACTGGAAGAAAGAACTATGAAGGAAGTGAATATATTCATATACTTGGGAGTGGACATGTCAGCAGATGGGTCTATGAAAGATGAGGTGAACCACAGAATAGATGAAGGAAAAAAAAAATAGGTGGCATGTTGAGGCATCTATGAAAAGGAAGTTTAACTATGGAGGCAAACAGGGAAATGTACCAGAGTATAGGTGTGAATGTGGGTGTTAAATGCTACAGCAAGGAGGAGGCTGCAAGTGGTGGAGACACTGTGCTTAAGATTAATGACTGGTGTGAATATTATGTAGCAAATTCAGAGTGTAAAAATTAGAAGACAAGTGTGATGTCACCAAGGAAATAACTCAGTGCTGAGGAGGAATTATTAATGTAGTTTGGCATCTAGAGAGGTTAGAGAGGGACAAGATGATGAAGAGGGGATATATATCTCAGGTGGAGGGTAGGAAGGGTAGGATTCATCCAAAGAAGGTTAGATGGAGGGGGTAAAAGTTTTGAGTTCTATGAGCTTCAACACCCGACTGGTTATGTTATAGTAGTCACAGTGTTATGGGGTGTTATGGACTTGTTATGGGGGCTATGGAACCCAGCATGTATTGTTGTAATTAAAATACATGAATACCTAATTATATTGAATTAATCAGAAGTACTGCTTAAGATATTTAAAGGCTAGGCCATCCTTAAAACTTAAAGAAGCTGAATTAACCTGATTTTCTCAATATAATAGGTTATAAATATAAATGCACACATTTTTATAAGTACTAGTTTATAAGTTGCATGTCTCATTGTCTCATAGGTATGAATTACATTATCCTCAAAACATATGCTAAATCCTTGTGAATCATTCAGCATTGTTTTATATCACCAAGTCTTTGGCTGAGGGATGACACTAGCTACAGGACAAACTTTTAATCACTGAAACACATGGCAACAGGTGGTTAAAGTCTGAACTTTCCACACCAATTGCAAGTGTGTCCACACAGCTTTAAAACTGGCCTGATCTGCCTTTGGGTCTAACTCTGCATTACTTTCACTGAAGCTCAGATGATGGTGTACGTAACTGATGATAATGTCTGAAGAAGACAGTGTTTTATTCTGTTTCATGGTTGCTCCAGATGCAGAGCAACTATAAAACTGAAAACAAAATACTGTCCTCTTCTAACATTATTATACATTATCCATCTAATCTCTCTCTCTTACTCCACCATCTGAGCTTCAGTGAACATGAAACAGACAGGGAAGCTAGGGGTCCCCTACCTTTCCTCAGCAAATTCGTCAAAAATCAAATAATTCCGCTACTTTGAAGACTATTTCAGGCCACTTTCAGCCTGTAACTGACCAAAATCATCTCCATTTCACTTATTCTTAAGTAGTCTTAAGCATTAGGAATAATATGCCCAAAATGCATTGCATACTTGTGCATTTCTTTTGTTCCTACCAATGTTTTATTATGTACATGTAAACTACATTATCTTTGTACCACATAAAGAAATAAAAAATTGTATTTGTAAGATGAATGAGGCTACTCTTGTAGCTGTGAGGGCACACTTGCAATTGGTGTTTTGAGTTGTTTGCAAGATTTCTAGAGGGTGCAGATCTCAACCATCTATAGCCATATGTTCCAATGATGAAGAGTCTGCCCTGCAGCCAGTGCCATAACTCTCCAAGCAGATTGTATAACCCCACTTCTTTTACTTAAGTATACTTTGAATGCACTTACCTTCATATTCTTTAAGAGCCTCTTTCAGTTCTTCATCAGGTTCAAAGTTGGAGTCTACAACAACCTTCTCAATATCAACACTGACACTGGTTCCTTCCTGAGTTAAAGTTATTGTTGAAAATTCCCTGAAGTCTGTGCCACTCTTGAGAACAAACTTATCATTTATCTGTAATAAATGACATACTGCATTAGGTCCTGGCATATATTAAACAAATCATATTAATTAGAAAATCACCAAACAATGCACATAGCTAGCCTGAGTGGCTTTTGAGCTTCTAGTTGTGTGTATAAGTTATTTTCTTTGACTTACTAATACTAGTGCTATTAAATCAGGATAATCCAAGAATAAGAAACTTGTACAATATTTGAAAATATTTATTAAGGAAATGTTTCCTCAATAAAGATTTCCAAATGTTGCACAAATGTCTCAATCTACAACTTTTTCATTTTCTCAACCATTACATCACAGGATAATCAAAGAAAGACAAGCATTATGGCTAATTTCCACTGGGGCTCATTGGTCGTTTTCCCAGGATGGGACCTACAATATTCAGTTAACACCCAGGTGTCTACGTACTGCTAGAGCAACAGGGACAGTAGATACAGAGTTACGAGCACCCCGGAAATCGTACAATTATGTAAGTACAGTGGACTCCCGAGTAACGAACACCCCGGAAAGTGCTTGTGGAAGTGTATTTTTGGGGGTCTGAAATAGACTAACCTACGTGACATTATTCCTTAAGGGAGTAAATTCGTTCGGTAATGGCACTTGAGCAGGCTGAATGAATTTGCTTTACTCGGTCCATGAAATGTTTCTCAAACTGAACTTAGTCTTGTGGTCCCAGTAACTGTAGATTATTTATAGTGTTTATATCATTATCCGTGATTTTTGGACTGTAACCTTTATCCATGAGAAAGATGTAAAGTTAGTGGACCAAATTATATGGGTGGAGCTGGGCTGCAAATGCTGCGCGAGGCTGAGGCTGAGATGTCCTTCAGCAATGTGGTTAATATTATGGTTCGAATGTGAAATTAGAGAAGGTGTGAGTTACAGATTTGTCGAGGCTGAAAGGTTGTGAGGTGGTTTGCATTTAGAGAATGGATCAGAATGACTTGAGGCATAAATCTAGGAATGGAAGGGTAGGTCGTCCTAGGCTGAGGAAGGGGTAAAGGAGGCTGCAAGGGTTGGACTCCAAGCATGTGACTGTAGATAGGAGGAATGACGATGGTTTGGGACTGCGATCTGTTGGAGGAGCATGGGTAACATTGTGAAGATTCAGAACCATAGTTTAGTTGACTGAGTCCTGAAATGAAGCAATGCCTGCACTTTAAGGAGGTCTGAGTAGCTGAGGACTTTCAGCTTCGTATCTGAGCTCCTCTGCAAAGACAGGATAGTGAGTTGGTGAAAGTGTTGAATGATGATAAATTTTCTCTTAGGATTTCTTTGGGCACCTGCTCGTGGGACGGCACTGTAAAAAAAAAAAGAAACCTACCTGAGTATATTCACCTGTGTGTGTGTAGTGGTGGTGTCACTGCCCACCACATGGCTGGTGTCACTACCCACCACACGGCTGGTGTCACTACCCACCACATGGCTAGTGTTACTACCCACCACATGGCTGGTGTCACTACCCACAACATGGCTGGTGTCACTACCCACAACATGGCTGGTGTCACTACCCACCACAGTTGGTGTCACTACCCACCACATGGCTGGTGTCACTACCAACCACATGGCTGGTGTCACTACCCACAACATGGCTGGTGTCACTACCCACCACATAGCTGGTGTCACTACCCACCATATGGCTGGTGTCATTACCCACCATAATATGGCTGGTGTCACTACCCACCACATATCTGGTGTCACTACCAACCACATGGCTGGTGTCACTACCAACCACATGGCTAGTGTCACTACCAGGCATATGGCTGGTTGGTAGTGACACCTTTCCTCAGGAAATTCAACAAAAATTTAATATTTCTACTACTCTGAAGACTATCCGGCCACTTCTAGCCTGAAATTAATAAAATCATCTCCATTTCACTAGTATGTCTTAAAGTCTATCAATTCATACCAAGAAACAGCCAACAGAGCATGAAAACTATTTTACTGCAAGGCAAACAGGGGCAGCAGGTGTGAAGATACAGGAGGGCCCCACTTATACAGCAGGTTAGAGTCCAGGCTACTATAGGGCCCCGTTTATACAGCAGGTTAGGTTCCAGGTTACTGCTGTAAAGCGAAAATCACCATGAAGTGAATCATGGTGTTTTTTACTTTTAATGCATATAAAAGTCTGATAACATGTTTATACAGGTTGACCATCATTAATCCGGCATCATCGGGACCTGTAGGGTGCCAGATTAGTGATTTTGCTAGATTACAGAGTAGTTAAGTTAGAATACACTTAACCCAACGGTGATATTTACGCATCAGCGTTTTTGCCCACTTTATGCCCTATTTTTGGCCCATTCTATTGTTCCAGTCTACCAAATTCATAGCTATTTTGCCAGCATTCCTTTTATTCTGTCGATTGAGTACAAGAAACTGCCCATTTGCCTATTTCAACTACCCAATAAAGTGGTCAGAAATTGGTAATTTGGCCAGTTTCACACAAATTTCAAGAGATGCCAATTTTAAAATAGGGTCCAGAATAAACATTTTCTCTGTTCATTAGTCACGTTTCCAGGGCCCTCTTATATTACGTTTACTTTCCATTTTGAATTTTTATTCACACATAAAATAGAAGATTTAGTCTGGCCAGTTGGACATGTACTGGATGGTGATGTCATTTGTTAACTTTTGAACACTGGCAAAAATCGAACATTTCCGCTACTTTGACCTCAATTTCAAGGTACTTTCCATTCTAAAACCATTCAAAAATCATACATATTTTTGTAATATATTTTCCATTCTATCAAATGAGGTTAAAAAAAAACGAGAATACAACCATAAAAACCATACAAAAATACACTGCAAATTCGCTGTTTTACACCTAAAACACGGTTGCAGTTTTTTTCTTATGCACTGTGTGCTGCAGGATTTTTTTATATACATAGTGCACATTTACTCACAGACCTATTCTCTCATATGTAGGTCCAAATTTACCAGTCACAGCTTATCTGAGTGAGCTGAGCTCATGGCAACCGACAGTGGCTTTAAAGCCATCTTATCTTTTATGGATAATGTACGGTGTATGTTCTTTACACAACGAGAAGAATTCTTTTATTTGTTGGAACCATGTCTAGGGCTAAAAGTGAGTAGGTATACCTGAGAGGGTTCCGGGGTCAACGCCCTGCGGCTCGGTCATGGTGGATCAGGGCTTGATCAACCAGGCTGTTACTGTTGGCTGCATGCAACCCAACGTACGAACAACAGCCCGGCTGGTCAGGTACTGACTTTAGGTGCCTGTCCAGCGCCTTCTTGAAGACAGCCAGGGGTCTATTGGTAATTCCCCTTATGTATGCTGGGAGGCAGCTGAACAGTCTTGGGCCCCATACACTTATTGTGTTGTCTCTTATCGTGCTAGTGGCACCCCTGCTTTTCATTGGGGGGATGTTGCATCGTCTGCCGAGTCTTTTGCTTTTATAGGGCGTAATTTTCGTGTGCAAGTTTGGTACTAATCCATCTAGGATTTTCCAGGTGTATATGATCACGTATCTCTCCCGCCTGCGTTCTAGGGAGTACAGGTTTAGGAACTTCAAGCATTACCAGTAATTGAGGCGTTTTATCGCAGTTATGTGTGCTGTGAAGGTTCTCTGTACATTTTCTAGGTCAGCAATATAACCTGCCTTGAAAGGTGCTGTTAGTGCACAGCAATATTCCAGCCTAGATAGAACAAGCGACCTGAAGAGTGTCATCATGGGCTTGGCATCCTTAGTTTTGAAGGTTCTCATTATCCATCCTGTCATTTTTCTAGCAGATGCGAATGATACAATGTTATGGTCTTTGAAGGTGAGATCTTCTGACATGATCACTCCCAGGTCTTTTACATTAGTTTATCGCTCTATTGTGTTGTTGGAATTTGTTTTATACTCCGATGAAATTTTAACTTCCTCACGTTTTCCATATCAGAGTAATTGAAATAAATGGAGAAAAAGAAATTGGAATAACATATGCAGCAAGTAGCACCACCAAACAGTAGCGGCAGATTGGTGGGGCGACCCCGGAAATTTGAAAATATGCTAGCAGAAATTAGCACCAGATTACTGATAGAGCTGGATTACTGATGGCCAACCTGTACTATTATATATTAAGTGAGCAATACAGCTTGGCCTTTGACCTGCATGTGTAGTACCGTACATACATTAGTTATCAAAATATTTTTGGCCTTAGCTTATAGTGAGCGGTGAATATATGAATAAATGAAGAATGGGTATAATTGAAAACCGCTGTATTAGCGAAACAACATAAAGGTAAGTGGTGTAAAGTGGGGCCCTCCTGTACATTCCCAAACCTTCACACATGCCAGGATTGAACCGTGGACACTCAGTGTGTGAGGTAAGTATGTTTCCAACTGAGTCATGGGACACCAAGTACACAGTAATGTATCTGGGTAGAATTTAACCTATTATTTGAGAACTTATTTTTTGTCCTGCTTCATGTCTCAACAGATTTGGAAGAAATTAAAAGCCTGTGTGAAGTAATTACCATGACTATAATAAAATATTAATAATATTTCTTGTGAAGTTATAATACACAGTGTGTCCTTGCTAAGTGGGTTGATAGTTGAAGGTTGTTAATAATCATGACTGGTTTCTAAAGTACTGTATCTAACAGGTATTACAAGGACCCTTATGGAAATAAATCACTGACTTTTTTGTTATCCTAGGTAATTTACATATATGTTACTATGCAGTAAGATCACAGTAAACAGGTGATATCACTGTATGCAAAATAACCACTGTGAAAAAATAATGAATTTCCAATTACAGTACTTCCTTGATAAACCATGAAAACACTTGGAAATTCACTATTTTTTTCACAGTGACTATTTTGCATATGTTACTATGTAAGATAATTGTAATCATCTAAAACTGTGTAAATATAGCTAAATAAACTAACTTATAATATGAGGACTGCATCAGCAACCACACAGGTGAAAAACTAGGAAATAAAAGAAAAACATAGAAAATATTGTAGACAGTAAGTCTTTATTGCAAGTGCAACATGATGTTGTTGAGAGGATACAGCGGAGAACAGAACACAATGGCAGTGTAAGTGTGACAGACAAGTAGTTAGGTTTGGTAAGGTTTATAAGGTTACGTTAGATTAGGTAAAGTTAGGTCAGGTTAGGTAAGATTTATCAAGAAACAGGACAACTGATTCCTGACATGGGTCTTAGTCATATCATGACCCACAGCTGGAGCTTTTGGTCATTTAACTGAGGCCTTCCACTGGCTTACCGGTCCACCCCTTTAAAAATTAAGGTTATAATTATAATAATTTTAAAGAGCAATACTTATATCTAGACAAGAAGTACTGTAACTCAACAGTACAGTGTTCAGCTCTCAACTAATAGGCATTTCCAGGTTGGGCAAGATGTATGGGCAAGTCTCCTTACCCTGTCTGTTTCCATTTACCTATTATGGGTTGGTATCTTGGAGGAGAGAGTCTATACATAGAGGAAAAGGTAGTAGACATAGAGGGAAAGGTTTACCTGGAGAGTGTTTCGGGGGTCAACGCCCCCGCAGCTCAGTCTGAGACCAGGCCTCATGGTGGACCAGAGTCTGATCAACCAGGCTGTTACTGCCGGCCGCACGCAAACTGACATACGAACCACAGCCCGGTTGGTCAGGTATTGATTTTAGGTGCCTGTCCAGTGCCTTCTTGAAGACAGCCAGGGGTCTATTGGTAATCCCCCTTATGTATGATGGGAGGCAGATGAACAGTCTTGGGCCCTGGACACTTATTGTGTTGTCTCAATGTACTTGTGGTGCCCCTGCTTTTCATCGAGGGAATGTTGCATCTCCTGCTGAGTCTTTTGGTTTCATAGGGAGTGATTTTCGTGTGCAGGTTTGGTACAAATCCCTCCAGGACCTTCCAAGTGTATATTATCATGTATCTCTCTCTCGCCTGCATTCCAGGGAATACAGATCAAGGACCTTCAACCATTCCCAGTAATTTAGGTGCTTTATCGTACTTATGTGTGCTGTGAAAGTTCTTTGTACACTCTCCAGGTTTGCAATGTCGCCAGTCTTGAAGGGGGACGTTAGTGTACAGCAGTATTCCAGCCTAGAACCTAGAGGGAAAGGTAGTAGACATACATAGAAGGAAGGGTAGCAGACATACATAGAGGGAAGGGGAGTAAGCATACATAGAGGGAAGGGTAGTAGACATACATAGAGGGAAGGGTAGTAGACATACATAGAGGGAAGGGGAGTAGGCATACATAGAGGGAAGGGGAGTAGACATACATAGAGTTAAAGGTAGTAGACATACATAGAGGGAAGGGGAGTAGGCATACACAGAGGGCGGGTAGCAGTAACATAGGAGGTAGTAGACATAGAGAAGGTAGTAGACATAGAAGGTAGAGACATAGGAAGGTAGTAGACATAGGCAGAGGGATGTGGCAGTAGACATACAAGTGGACAGTAGACATAAGAGGGAGAGGAAAAGTAGACATAAAGATCTGATATACAGTGAAACCTCGGTTTTCGTATTCCCTAGTTTGTATGTAAACCTATAGTTATTCTCAATAAAATGTATTTTTTGTTAATAACTATAGTTTTACATACAAACTAGGGCATACAAAAACCGAGGTTCCAATGTACTTACCTTAAGCACCTCATACACATGGTCGTGGCCTCCCAGTATAAGATCAATCTCCTCCACATTCTCCGCTAGTCTGATGTCATTGGGTGTTCGCATGTGTGTTAGTGCTATCACATAATCACAGCCCTGCCAAAGAAAAATAATCACTTAGCATATAGCTGTACATACATGCAAGGTACAAAATGTTACAGTAAGATCTCTTATTATTATTATAAAGCTCTTCTATATATACAGTCAGCACTTATAAAGCTTCTCTGTATACAGTCAGCTCTTATAAAGCTTCTCTATATACAGTCAGCTCTTATAAAGCTTCTCTATATACAGTCAGCTCTTATAAAGCTTTTCTATACAGTATACAGTCAGCTCTTATAAAGCTTCTCTATATAGTCAGCTTTTATAAGGCTTCTCTATACGTACACAGTCAGCTCTTACAAAGCTCTTTTATATACAGTCAGCTCTTATAAAGCTCCTCTATATAGTGTGATTTTTTTTGTAATGCAAAAAAAAATTACACTACACAGTGTGATTTTTTTTGTAATGCAATTGAAAAAATGAAGACCTCTCAAAGTACATACTATTTAATTTTGATGTACTTTTTTTCAAATTGATATACAAAAAAATGCACTACATATAGGGGCTTTATAAAACTGCATTTAACTGTAGTGCATTTTTTGTAATGCAATTGAAAAAGTGCATTAAATACTGAACAGCACCTGAAAAGGTCTTCATAGTACATGGTATTTAATTCTGAATGCACTTTTCACTGGGATTTATAAAAAAAACAGCATGTACTCCAGGTACAACAGCTCCATTAGAGAGTTTAATTGTGTAGACTCTGGAGCAATGGTTCCCAACCTTTTTTTTGCCCCATTCAACCTTTTCACCATATGTCAGAATGTCATTTCCCCCTTCCCAAGATTCTCTCACTCAAAAGGTGCATTCCAGATCATTTTTTTCAATGAACCGTTTGTATCCCACTGAGGCAGGGTGACCTAAAAAGAAAAACGAACGTTTTTCTTTTTAAATTTAGTAAATTATACAGGAGAAGGGGTTGCTAGTCCCTTGCTCCTGGTATTTTAGTCGCATGGTTGCATATAATTTCTATAATTAATATTTATCTTTATTTAATTAATATTTTTTATTAACACATTGGCCGATTCCCACCAAGGCAGGGTGGCCCAAAAATAAAAACTTTCATCATCATTCACTCCATCACTGTCTTGCCAGAGGGTGCTTTACACTAGTTATAAAACTGCAACATTAACACCCCTCCTTCAGAGTGCAGACACTGTACTTCCCATCTCCAGGACTCAAGTCCGGCCTGCCGGCTTCCCTGACTCCCTTCATAAATGTTACTTTGCTCACACTCCAACAGCACGTCAAGTATTAAAACCATTTGTCTCCATTCACTCCTATCAAATACACTTGCTGGAAATCCAAGCCCTCGCACACAAAACCTCCTTTACCCCTCCCTCCAACCTTTCCTAGGCCGACCCCTACCTGCCTTCCTCCACTACAGATTTATACACTCTTGAAGTCATTGTTTCATTCCATTCTCTCTACATGTCCGAACCACCTCAACAACCCCTCCTCAGCCCTCTGGATAATAGTTTTGGTAATCCCGCACTTCCTCCTAATTTCCAAACTCCGAATTCTCTGCATTATATTCACACCACACATTGACCTCAGACATGACATCTCCACTGCCTCCAGCCTTCTCCTCGTTGCAACATTCATCACCCATGCTTTCCCCTACAAATTTATAAGCTCTCCAAGTCATTCTACTTTGATCCATTCTCTCTAAATGACCAAACCACCTCAACAACCCTTCTTCAGCCCTCTGACTAATACTTTTAGTAACTCCACACCTTCTAATTTCCACACTCTGAATTCTCTGCATAATATTTACACCACACATTGCTCTTAGACAGGACATCTCCACTGCCTCCAGCCGCCTCCTCGCTACAACATTTACAACCCAAGCTTCACACCCATGTAAGAGTGTTGGTACCACTCTTGTTAAAGTCGAAAAGGTTATAGCGCCAGCCAGCGATAAAGTGTAGCATTAACAGTGTAGCAAGTAAGTTAAGCGATTAAGCGATAGAAAAATGACGACACGAAACTTAACTCCTCCATTGTTGTTTGAGGTATAGAGGGTCACTGACAACACCGCCACTTTTGCTGCCACTTATGCTTATGCTCTCAGTGGCCTTTATACACACAACAATTTATCCATTAAAATTAGTGCTTTATATTTATTTCTCATTGTTTTCTGTATGTAAAACTATAGTATTTATTCTTTAAAAAATATTTTTTTTGTGAATATTTTTGGGTGGAACAGATTAATTGGATTTACATTATTTCTTATGGGAAATATTGCTTCGACTTTAGGCCATTTCAACTTTAGGCCTAGCTCCTGGAACGGATTAAGGCCAAAACTCGGGGTTCCACTGTACTTGTAGAAATAAAGATATTATTATTACATCAGGGACCCTGGTCTCAATGACTTATTTCTACGTTACAAACAGTGAAAGGGTTAAATTTTAATTTGCTGAAAATAGTGAAAAATAAGCCAAATTACCAAATTTTGGGTGTTTAATAAAGTAGCTCTGATAGTTGAATGGATGGGCAGTTTCTAAGATCACTGGCTAGGATGGAAGGCAGGACTTTTGTGCCAGCCTTCATTGGGTGTAGACATCTCACCTGAGTACTGATGACAAATTTCCCCCATTCTCTCTGGAACGCTTGTCCTCATCTACTTTGCCCGTCGGGCACATTACAGGAGGGATACCTATCATCAGCTTACTTTTAGCCAGCTCCATTTTTTCCATTCTGTGGATAATTCTTTAACGGTTTTGATGGGAAGCCGGTTACTGAACTTAGGTGAAAGTGTGGGTGTACTGTTCTGCTGGAGCTTGGCAAGGGGGTCCACCTGATTTAACTGGAAACTTCTAGTTCCTGTTTCTATTTACAAAGGAACTAGTCTTCCTTTTTTCTTTCATCTCCCAGCTTTGAGCAACAATCTTCCCTGTACATAGGGAAGTTGGGCTCGATATACGGCATAAGCTGTCAGTGGCCCTGATAAACCCAACAAAAAAGAGATGGAAGCTCATACCAGCAAAACACCCATGAATTCAGTAAGCTTGAGCACTAGAATAGAGTGTAGAGTGTAGAGTGCTCTCTAACCTTCAATTTTGAGCCTGCATAATTCTGTAAGTATTACATAAAATTTTGCATTTTTGATGTCATTATCTTAGGGAAAAATTAGGAAGTTATTTCCATTTATTTTTCAAAATTTTTGCCACTACAGAAGGGACTTTCAGTTTGAGGGGAGGGGGGTTGATGACAGCTTAAGGGTTAAACAGCCCAACAAAAATGAAAATCTTCCTTTAAGTAGAGTGCACTAGCACTAAAAATTTGAAGCTGATCACATATACTCCAGCTGTCACACAAAAACCAATAATTTTCTACTTTTTAATTACATTTTATAACTAAACAAATCTACACCAACTATGGTGAGCTTTCTTTTGTATTTAATGCATCAGTGTTTGAAGCTCAAGACTGTAAAGAACAGGCAATCTCAGGTTATCTCAAAAAATAGTTTCACTAATTTTAAAAAAAAATTGGCATATTATCACATACAAAACCCAATAACAACAAAGACTTTCGTCTAAGATGCACTAACATTGAAAGTTTGAAGCCAGTCAGAACTGGCATTCTCAAGTTATCAGTTAAACCTTCAAGGCAAAAATAAAGAAAAATGTGACAACCATAGGTAGTGTATCTCCTCCCAGGAAATACTTAATTACTGTATACTGTACCTGCTCTCAAAACTACTGTTTAACAGAAAAGCTAAGCAAAATCTATATAAATTATAAAATATGAAAAACCTTCACATTTCACTATTTTTTTCACATTTTTTAAGTTTTCCTATAGAGTACTGTATATAGTTACAGGAGATAAAGTTACATCAAGAGAGGAGACAAAACTGCTCTTCATGTAAGAGTTATGAAGACTCAGATTAAACTTTATATCTCACCTGATCCTTGAGCATTGTTGCTAGTTCTCTCCCCTTATCCACATAGTCAGTAAACGTCACTTGTTCTGCGTTAATGGTAGCCAGGGTCTCCAACCACTCCTTCTCTACGAGGCCAATCTGCCAGAAATGGTGCCATTAATCGAAAAAGAAATGTATAACACATACCGTATTTTACAGTGTCGAAAATGCTATTTTTATCCCAAAAACAAGTCTTGAAATTTACCCAGCATCTTCAGGTCGAAGTACCGTTTATCTTTTATTCCAAAATTTAGCCAATCAGAATTGGGGGGGAAGCGTCTTCGGCACCGGAGTGTCTTGTTCATCGTAAAATATGGTATGTCCTGCACAATAATATAAATGAATATGACAAGCAGAAATGCTTACTGAAAATAGTGTTATAATATATATACGTACAGTATAATTAGTTTTTGTACTTAATATAGTACGTATATTAAACTTGTAGGTAGTAGGTTGGTAGACAGCAACCACCCAGAGAGGTAATACCGTCCTGCCAAGTGAGTGTAAAACGAAAGCCTGTATTTGTTTTACATGATGGTAGGATTCCTGGTGTCTTTTTTCTGTCTTATAAACATGGAAGATTTCAGGTATGTCTTGCTACTTCTACTTACACTTAGGTCACGCTACACATACATGTACATGATTATGTATACACACTCATCTGAGTTTTCTTTGATTTTATCGTAATAGTTCTTGTTATTGCTTTTCCTTACATATCCATGGGGAAGTGGAATAAGAATCTTTCCTCCGTAAGCCACACATGTTGTAAAAGTCAACTAAAATGCGGGAACAATGGGCTAGTAACCCCTTTTCCTGTATAGATTTACTAAAAAGAAAAAGAAGAAAACCGTCAAAGTGGGATGTTTGAATGTGCGTGGATGTTGTGCGAATGATAAGAAAGAGATGATTGTAGATGTTATGAATGAAAAGAAGCTGGATGTCCTGGCTTTAAGTGAGACAAAGCTGAAAGGGGTAGGAGAATTTCAGTGGGGAGAAATAAATGGGATTAGGTCAGGGGTTTCAAATAGAGTTAGAGCTAAAGAAGGAGTGGCAATAATGTTGAATAATCAGTTATGGCAAGTAAAAAGGGAATAAAAATTTATAAATTCAAGGATTATGTGGAGTAAAATAAAGGTTGGATGTGAAAAGTGGGTTATAGTAAGTGTTTATGCACCTGGAGAAGAGAGAAGTGTAGAGGAGAGAGAGAGATTTTGGGAAATGTTGAGTGAGTGTGTGGGAAGTTTGAACCAAGTGAAAGAGTAATTGTGGTTGGGGATCTTAATGCTAAAGTGGGTAAAAATGTTGTGGAGGAGTAGTAGGTAAATTTGGGGTGCCAGGGGTAAATGTAAATGGGGAACCGTTAATTGAGCTATGTGTAGAAAGAGGTTTAATAAGTAATACATATTTTATGAAAAAGAGGATAAATAAGTATACAAGGTATGATATAGCACGTAATGAAAGTAGTTTGTTAGATTATGTATTGGTGGATAAAAGGTTGATGGGTAGGCTTCAGGATGTACATGTTTATAGAGGGGCAATGGATATATCGGATCATTATTTAGTTGTAGCTACAGTTAGAGTAAAAGGTAGATGGGACAAAAGAAAATGGCAACAGCAAGTAAGAGAGAGGTAAAAGTGTATAAACTAAGGAGGAGGAGTTAGGTGAGATATAAACAACTATTGGCAGAAAGGTGGGCTAGTGCAAGTATGAGTAGTTGGGGGGTTGAAGAGAGTTGGGATAGTTTTAAAAATGCAGTATTAGAATGTGGGGCAGAAGTTTGTGGCTATAGGAGGGTGGGTGCAGGAGGAAAGAGGAGTGAGTGGTGGAATGAAGAAGTAAAAGGTGTGATAAAAGAGAAAAAGGTAGCTTATGAGAGGTTTTTACAAAACAGAAGTGTTAATAGAAGAGCAGAGTACAGTGGACCCTCGGTTTTCGTTGAAAATTCTTTCCAGAATGCTGTTTGAGTGCCATTACCGAATGAATTTATTCCCATAAGAAATAATGTAAATTACATTAATTGTTTCAGACCGCCAAAAGTACACTTACAAAAGCACTTACAAAAATACATTTACATAAATGTTCGAGTTTGGAGATGCACGAAAACCGAGGGTCCACTGTATATGGAGAGTAAAAGAAAGGTGAAGAGAGTGGTGAGAGAGTGCAAAAGAAGAGCAGATGAAAGAATGGGAGAGGCTCTGTCAAGAAATTTTGCTGAAAACAAGAAAAAAATTTGGAGTGAGATAAACAAGGTAAGAAAGCCTAGGGAACGAATGGATTTGTCAGTTAAAAACAGAGTAGGGGAGTTAGTAGATGGGGAGCTGGAGGTATTGGGTAGATGGCGGGAATATTTTGAGGAACTTTTAAATGTCCATGAAAAAAGGGAGGCTGTAATTTCATGCACTGGCCAGGGAGGTATAACATCGTTTAGGAGTGAAGAAGAGCAGGATGTGAGTGTGGGGGAGGTGCGTGAGGCTTTACGTAGAATGAAAGGGGGTAAAGCAGCTGGAACTGACGGGATAATGACAAAATGTTAAAAGCAGGGGGGGATATAGTAATGGAGTGGTTGGTATTGTTGTTTAATAAATGTATGAAAGAGGGGAAGGTACCTAGGGATTGGCAGAGAGCATGTATAGTTCCTTTATATAAAGGGAAGGGGGATAAAAAGAGATTGTAAGAATTATATGGGAATAAGTTTACTGAGCATACCAGGTAAAGTGTACAGTAGGATTATTACTGAAAGAATTAGAGGTAAGACAGAGAGTAGGATTGCAGATGAGCAAGGAGGCTTTAGAGTGGGTAGGGGATGTGTAGATCAAGTGTTTACATGAAGCATATATGTGAACAGTATTTAGTTAGAGGTAGGGAAGTTTTCATTGCATTTATGGATTTAGAAAGGGCATATGATAGAGTGGATAGGGGAGCAATGTTGCAAGTGTATGGAATAGGTAGTAAGTTACTGAATGCTGTAAAGAGTTTTTATGAGGATAGTGAGGCTCAGGTTAGGGTGTGTAGGAGAGAGGGAGATTACTTCCCGGTAAAAGTAGGTCTTAGACAGGGCTGTGTAATGTCACCATGATTTTTTTTTTTTTTAATTAACACATCGGCCAATTCCCACCAAGGCAGGGTGGCCCGAAAAAGAAAAACTTTCATCATCATTCACTCCATCACTGTCTTGCCAGAGGGGTGCTTTACACTCAAGTTATAAAACTGCAACATTAACACCCTCCTTCAGAGTGCAGACACTGTACTTCCCATCTCCAGGACTCAAGTCCGGCCTGCCGGTTTCCCTGAATCCCTTCATAAATGTTAATTTGCTAACACTCCAACAGCACGTCAAGTATTAAAAACCATTTGTCTCCATTCACTCCTATCAAATACGCTCACACATGCTTGCTGGAAGTCCAAGCCCCTCGCACACAAAACTTACCCATTTATAGATGGGGTTGTAAAAGAAGTAAATTCTAGGGTGTTGGGGAGAGGAGTGGGATTAAATTATGGGGAATTAAATACAAAATGGGAGTTGACACAGTTACTTTTTGCTGATGATACTGTGCTTATGGGAGATTCTAAAGAAAAGTTGCAAAGGTTAGTGGACGAGTTTGGGAGGGTGTGTAAAGGTAGAAAATTGAAAGTGAAGATAGATAAGAGTAAGGTGAGGGTATCAAACGATTTAAATAAAGAAAAATTGGATATCACATTGGAGAGAGGGATTATGGAAGAAGTGAATGTTTTCAGATATTTGGGAGTTGACTTGTCAGCAGATGGGTTTATGAAGGATGAGGTTAACCATAGAATTGATGAAGGAAAATAGGTGAGTGGTGCGTTGAGGTATCTGTGGAGACAAAAACGTTATCCATGGAGGCAAAGAAGGGAATGTACGAAAGTATAGTGGTACCAACACTCTTATATGGGTGTGAAGCATGGGTTGCAAATGCTGCAGCGAGGAGGCGGCTGGAGGCCGTGGAGATGTCCTGTCCAAGGGCAATGTGTGGTGTAAATATTATGCAAAAATTCGGAGTGTGGAAATTAGGAGGTGTGGAGTTACTAAAAGTATTAGTCATAGGGCTGAAGAGGGGTTGTTGAAGTGGTTTGGTCATATAGAGAGAAAGGTTGGAGGGAGGGGGTAAAGGAGGTTTTGTGGGCAAGACAAATGGTTTTTGGGACCTGACGAGCTGTTGGAGTGTGAGCAGGGTAACATTTTGTGAAGGGGTTCAGGGAAACCAGTAAATTGATTTAGTTGGACTTGAGTCCTGGAAATGGGAAGTACAATGCCTGCACTTTAAAGGAGGGGTCTGGTATAGTGACAGCTGGGAGGGACTTATTTTCAGATGTCGTATCTGAGCGCCTCTGGAAAGACAGTGATTATGTATGAGTGAGGTGAAAGTGTTGAATGATGATGAAAGTATTTTCTTTTTTTTTTGTGTCACCCTGCCTCGGTGGGAGACGGCCGACTTGTTGAAAAAAAAAAGAAAAAAAAATTAAACTTAGAAAGGTATACACCTAGAAATTGTTTTCATCCATTACATCCGGATATGCAGTATCCGGTGAGGACAAATAATAAAATACAATTCCTATAATCAGAATTTATTGTTGATATTGAGGAAATACAGTGGTCCCTCTGTATCTGCAGTGGATATGTTCCAAGACCTTCCGTGGATGCCTGAAACTGTGGATAGTAGCGAACCCTATATATGTCATTTTTGTTTACATACATACCTATGATAAATACATACGTACCTACCTATTGATAAATTACGCACAACAAGTCAAGAAAAATAACTTTTTCACTGATGGGGAAGCACTTCACAGTTTCTGTTAGGCTCTGAAGAACTGCTAGCATCACTACTTTTGTGCTTTGGGGAAAAATTAAGGGTTATTTTAAGGCCACAGTAAACTGTGGATAACTGAAACCGGGGAAACCGAATTCGCAGATATGGGGGTCCTACTGTATAAAGTAACAATCACTGAAAAGAATGCGAGACTTTTGACAATCATGGTTCATAAGCCACACCCGTTAATACCTAATCAGGGATATCACACCAGGGATACCTCACCAGGGATATCACACCAGGGATACCTCACCAGGGATATCACACCAGGGATACCTCACCAGGGATACCACACCAGGGCTACCTCGCCAGGGATACCTCATCCTTATATCGGACATAGACAGGGATATCAGCCACAGTGCCGTGTCTTCCTTTGCAGATGAATCTGCATGACAGTGTCCACCATTGAAGACACTGCAAGACTCCAAGCAGACATCAACCAAATCTTTAAATGGGCTGCAGAAAACAATATGAAGTTCAATGATGAGAAATTTCAATTACTCCGATATGGAAAACGTGAGGAAATTAAAATCTCATCGGAGTATAAAACAAATTCCAACCACACAATAGAGCGAAAAAATAATGTCAAAGACCTGGGTGTGATCATGACAGAGGATCTCACCTTCAAGGACCATAACACTGTAGCAATCGCATCTGCCAGAAAAATGACAGGATGGATAATGAGAACCTTTAAAACCAGGGATGTCAAGCCCATGTTGACACTTTTCAGGTCGCTTGTTCTATCTAGGATGGAATATTGCTGCACACTAACAGCACCTTTCAAGGCAGGTGAAATTGCTGAACTAGAAAATGTACAGAGAACCTTCACGGCACGCATAACTGCAATAAACCACCTCAATTACTGGGAACGCTTGAAGTTCCTAAACCTGTACTCCCTGGAACGCAGGCGGGAGAGATACATTATTATATACACTTGGAAAATCCTAGAGGGATTAGTACCAAACTTGCACACGAGTGTCACTCCCTACGAAAGCAAAAGACTCGGCAGACGATGTAACATCCCCCCAATGAAAAGCAGGGGTGCCACTAGCACGTTGAGAGACAACACAATAAGTGTCAGGGGCCCAAGACTGTTCAACTGCCTCCCAGCATACATAAGGGGGATTACCAATAGACCCCTGGCTGTCTTCAAGCAGGCACTGGACAGGCACCTAAAGTCGGTGCCTGACCAGCCAGGCTGTGGTTCGTACGTTGGACTGCGTGCAGCCAGCAGTAACAGCCTGGTTGATCAGGCACTGATCCAACATGAGGCCTGGTCACAGACCGGGCCGCAGGGGCGTTAACCCCTGGAACTCTCTCCAGGTAAACTCCAGGTATACCACACCAAAGATACCTCACCAGGGATACCTTGCCAGGGATAGCTCACCAGGGGTAAAAAAAAATAATCTACATTGAACATATGACAAATGATTTACCAATTACTACATTTAATGTTAATGATTTACATTTGCTGTCTTTACATTCATTATACATGCACTTACAAAATTCATATATTTGTTAACCAACAAAGATAAAAATAACTCACCAATCCTATTTTCCAGCCATGCCATTCCATAATATGTGAGAGAATGCCATCAGCTAAAGGAAGGCCAGTTTCATTATCATCCACGTTACTCATTAACCATGGAAAGTCAGTCCTTGCAGTCACATCCACAAGTCGCTCCAGTCCAAAATCTGGAAATAATGAGCAGAATAAGCCATAATAAGCAATGAATTAACCATCCCTGTGGAACAAACATTATTTTGCATGAGGCCTTTCGAGTGCTGGAGAAAACCTTTGTTAGAAGGTCAGGGATCAGGTAAATTGATAGAAACAGATGTCCAAGGTAGGTCGCTGGAACTCGAGAGAGCATAAGTTGTCTATTTCAACCAATTTAGTTGATGTCCTAGATGTATCGGCCCCTGCAACCACAAATAGGTGAGTACACACAGACACAAGACACACATACACACACAAACACAGACAGGGACAAGCGGGGTTTCACAGGGGTCAGTCCTAGGACCAGTGCTGTTTTTGGTATATGTGAATGACATGATGGAAGGGATAGACTCAGAAGTGTCCCTGTTTGCAGATGATGTGAAGTTAATGAGACGAATTAAATCAGATGAGGATCAGGCAGGACTCCAGAGAGACCTGGACAGGCTGGACATGTGGTCCAGCAACTGGCTACTCGAATTTAACCCCGCCAAATGTTAAGTCATGAAGCTCGGGGAAGGGCAAAGAAGACTACAGACAGAGTATAAGCTAGGTAGCCAAAGACTGCAAACCTCACTGGGTGTAATATGAGGTAAGTCTGTTTTTTTTTCTTTTCATTGCTTCTTTTGCTCCTGGGTTTGACTTTCTCCTCTACTTTCTGGCACTTTTGCTCTACATCATCTCATTCACTGTCTTCCTTTCCAGTTCCTTTTCCCACTGCATCTTAATCAGGAACTGCTTCATGAATGTGTAGTCTCCTCTTTTAAAGGTTGGTTTCACTTGTCATTAGTGTTCTATCTTTCCCTCCAAGTTTACTTCCACAAGGTATTCGAAACTGAGTACTGTGTGGTCACTAGAACCAAGGGGCTTTTCATATTCAATAATCCCTATGTTAAAATTGCTCAGGGTGAATACAAGGTTCAGCCTTGCTGGTTCATCTCTCTGGTTGTTTCCCTGATATGATGGTGCTTGAGTATGTACTCCATTACCAACTCCAGCATCTTAGCCCTCCATGTTTCTGGTCCCCCCATATAGCAGCTTTGCTACTGTATCCGCCATTGCTGCCCTGTTGTCATCATATTTTTATCTTGATCTACTGTTTAAAAGAGGGTTGTACATCACTGCTTGGGATCCTTGGTTTTAATGTGCCTACAATGTACTGTGTACAAGTTGACCGAGTATCCCATTTGCAGTCGTGCAACAAAATGGTGGGCACACTAAACACGCTTTATGAATCATTGTCTTTATTATTGCCAATTTTTCATTCCCCTTCCCCATGGCTCCAGACTTACAGCACACCCTGTACATGTATGTGGTAGCAGAATGGATAATGGCTCTACATTGAAATTTATCTTAACTCAACTCACATTAAATAAAACTGTGAATCCTCTAGAACAGAGGCAACATACAAAACTAAATATTAACTCACCAAAATCGTGGTTTCCAAAAACTGCACAATGTATCCCAAGGTGGTTCATCACTGGCACCATGTGTTCACCTTTTGTGAACGAGCTCACTGGAACACATCGATACACTAGTTATACAAAAAATTATTTAAAGTTTAACTAAATTTTTTTCGACTCAAATTTGAATGCCAGAACCAAGCTATGGTAGTAAATGTGTGGCAGAGTTCAATAGTTTTCTGTATCATTAAATAAGTATATACGTATAATTTGCAAAATGACTCAAACAATCTTATACATTATTCATCAAAAGCTGTCAAGTATAGAATGAGATGGCATATTGTTGACAACTATGAGGACAAAAACAAGTTACAGAATACTTTTATTTTTAGGGTGACTGTTTCTGACAGAGCGACAAGTTGTCCAATAAAATCACGTAATGCAACTTGTGCCTTTGTCTTCACGTATCCATTATAATGCTTATGTCATGGTTCAACTTACTGATGGAAGGAGCGAGTATATCACCACTGAACAGCACCAAGGGATCTCGGTCGCTAAAACTTCTGAGGGCAGTTTTAAACCTTGCTGCTCCAGCCTTGGGCTCAGTGTTCTGTTCCTCGACGTTGTAAACGTCATTGAAGTGGAGGATAGTGATGGAGGGTGCACGTGGGCCCCTGTGGTGGGTGCAGGCAGGGGCTCCATTACTCTCACTGGAGGCTTCAGCAGACACCATGGTTAAAGATGCTGGGTGTCGACTGCTGGATGCCGATGAGGCTTCCTGAAAATAAAAAATAACTAGCTTACTCTACTATAGTATTTTGTGACACAGTAAAGTGGTGCAGACATGGGAAAGACTTAGGACCCCTCCCCCCTCCTTACAAATTATTTTTTTGTTAAATTAGTGATTAATTTTCAGTGTATCATATTGACTTGTATATACGAAAGAACAATAGTTTAAGAAATTTCACATGCATACTGGAAATAATGTTTTTATTGACGATTTCTTAGATTTTTTCCAGCATCTTATGATTTTGAGGCCTCCCTTTTCCCCCTCAGATTGAAATCAAGGCCTTGTTGCTGGTGCAATAACTCTAGTTATGTAATGAAGAGTTTTCTAAATAAATACACTCGGTATACTGCACAAAGCATGCATGCCAACTGTAGCTTATGCATCGATGGCAATATTTTCAGCTGACAACCAAAGAACTCTGGTTCAGTACCGGGATGGATGGAGAGGTAGGCATATTGCTTTACACATTTTCTCTCGTGTACCTTTCGGTATACAGGTACCTGGGTGTTAGCTAACTGTTGTGGGTGACATCCTGCGATATATTAGTTTAACGTAGTAAACATATGACAGAACTAGGCTTTTAAATGAGTGGAGTTGGATAAGTCTTGGCCTCTATATTTAAATACTGTAAAAATATTGTCTTAATTAAGGAGACCTATCTTAGTTTTGCGAGAGCAAAATCCGTATCATGCCTGCTTGATTTTAAGGTTCTGATTCTAGTGATTTATTAACGTGTACAATAATATCAAAGGCAAGTTTGCATCATCCATACAATGTATATATATATATATATATATATATATATATATATATATATATATATATATATATATATATATATATATATACACACACACACTGTGTATATACTTTATTCCCTATTTTATGAATGAAAGTATTGTTGTGTTGGTGAAATAGATACATGTGGCAAAATGACTCTAGTGTACTCGATTGGCTTTTTATCTCATTAACTAATTAGCCAACTAACTGTCCAACTTAAATATACAATCAATCAATTATGATGCTATACAATACCGACAAGTTGATAAGATAATGTGCAACAGTTACTTAACGTTATTGCTAAATGTTTCTCCTACACAGTAGCCTTCTTCAGTAGAATACAGAGGCAGCAGAACCAGTAAAGATGATGAACTAGTCCATCACCCTTGATGATGATGTAACTAGTCCATCACCCTTGATGATGATGTAACTAGTCCATCACCCTTGATGATGATGTAACTAGTCCATCACATTTGATGATGATGTAACCAGTCCATCACCCTTGATGATGATGTAACCAGTCCATCACCCTTGATGATGATGTAACCAGTCTATCACCCTTGATGATGTAACCAGTCCATCACCCTTGATGATGATGTAACCAGTCTATCACCCTTGATGATGTAACCAGTCCTCCACCCTTGATGATGATGTAACCAGTCCATCACCCTTGATGATGATGTAACTAGTCCATCACCCTTGATGATGTAACCAGTCCATCACCCTTGATGATGATGTAACCAGTCCATCACCCTTGATGATGATGTAACTAGTCCATCACCCTTGATGATGTAACCAGTCCATCACCCTTGATGATGTAACCAGTCCATCACCCTTGATGATGATGTAACCAGTCTATCACCCTTGATGATGATGTAACCAGTCCATCACCCTTGATGATGTAACCAGTCCATCACCCTTGATGATGATGTAACTAGTCCATCACCCTTGATGATGTAACCAGTCCATCACCCTTGATGATGATGTAACCAGTCTATCACCCTTGATGATGATGTAACCAGTCCATCACCCTTGATGATGTAACCAGTCCATCACCCTTGATGATGTAACCAGTCTATCACCCTTGATGATGTAACCAGTCCATCACCCTTGATGATGATGTAACCAGTCTATCACCCTTGATGATGATGTAACCAGTCTATCACCCTTGATGATAATGTAACCAGTCCACCACCCTTGATGATAATGTAATCAGTCCACCACCCTTGATGATGTAACCAGTCCATCACCCTTGATGATGTAACCAGTCCATCACCCTTGATGATGTAACCAGTCCATCACCCTTGATGATGTAACCAGTCCACCACCCTTGATGATGTAACCAGTCCATCACCCTTGATGATGATGTAACCAGTCCACCACCCTTGATGATGTAACCAGTCTATCACCCTAGATGATGTAACCAGTCTATCACCCTTGATGATGTAACCAGTCTATCACCCTTGATGATGTAACCAGTCCATCACCCTTGATGATGTAACCAGTCTATCACCCTTGATGATGTAACCAGTCTATCACCCTTGATGATGTAACCAGTCCTCCACCCTTGATGATAATGTAACCAGTCCACCACCCTTGATGATGTAACCAGTCCTCCACCCTTGATGATGTAACCAGTCCACCACCCTTGATGATGTAACCAGTCTATCACCCTTGATGATGTAACCAGTCTATCACCCTCAGCCTAGAGAGGAGTCGTCGAAGCAAAGTTCTTTCCTTAATGACGTTATACCTGAGAGTTTGTTCCACTCATCCACAACTTCAATCATAGTTTAATATCTTTATTATGCACCTCATACCCATCCTGCGGGAGAGTCAAAATATTAGAGGCACATAACGTGCCTCAAAGTTTTGATAGCTAAACAAGTTACAGTGGTAATGAACTATTTGAGTAGTATCATATTGAGTTATTTATACAGACAAAAATTGTCACAAAAATATTACAGTGCAATTTTTACATGTTTTTTTAATTGTATTAATTCATATTTTAGCAAAGTATGGTTGAATTTAAACAAGTGGTTATGAGTTATTTATACTAGGACAGTCAGGGTATTTCTCCAGAATGGCTGATAATACGCCAGAATAGATAAAAACTTTTATCTCCAATAATTCTACATTTTTCCAAAGAGTACAGATTAAGTGCCTTCAGCCTATCTTCGTGCCACTACCTTTGACATGCCTGTGATGTGTTTCGATAGTTTTCCCCTACTCCCGTAGCCCGGCCCTGGGCAAGGCTTGTCTGGTGCTTGTGACCACAGAGGACGACAACTTAAAGTTAAGTCCGTGCACCAATCTGAGTCAGTAACATTGAACAACGATTTGTTGTACAGAGTTGCCAGTAAATACATAACGGTCAACAGCAAATCAATACAAGAGACGCCCAATACTACATATACATTATTGACAATTGACTGGTCAACCAGACTATTGCATCTGGCGACAGTGGGGGAAGGGGGGAACTGGGGAGGGGGCTTCATCCCCTCGTAATTTCCTCCAGTCCACCCAAAGCAACACTCCCCCACAGAAACTCCATCAGTCACCTAAAGCCTCCACTGTAATGAAAATCATCAGTCATTCCACTTATTCCTAAGTATAAGTAAATTTCCTATACTAGATGTTTATATAAGAAGTGAAGAAGCCTACTGACTTATTGCTTGGTAAAAGGACACATGTGCAACTAAAGAGAAATGTTATTAAGCCAACGTGTCGGTCTCCAAGGGCTTTGTCAAGCTTGACAAAGCTCCAGGATAGCGATTATATTATTATTATAATCATGGGGAGCGCTAAACCCGTAGGATTATACAGCACATGTGGGAATGGGGGGAGGAAGGTATTCAGGCTCAATTCAGGTAACCGGAGCACAGATCCAATTCCCTAGATCAAGTGCCCCTCACCAGCGTCAAGGAACCTCCCTTGAGGGGACCAGGATAGCGAAACGTTGCCACAATAACGTCTCATTAGTTGCACATCGTGTCCTACCTAACAGTGTCAGCAATTCTAGCAACATTATTACTACTGGCTTATTCTTCCAGTACCTAATACACTGCGAACACATTATGTTTTTATGTGTAATTCTTCATCACTCGCCTCAGGACATCGCTCCAACCCTTATAAATACCCATGTCTTGCTCTCTGTGTGAATTTATATAATAATAATAATAATAATTTTTATTTCAATGCATGTTACAAGTGTACAATGTTATTGGTAGTTACAATTATAAAACAATTATAAAACTGTAATGCAAGGAGAGCCACTGGCATGCCATGGCATTAGGGGCAGTTATAGTCCTCTGTTGGACGAAACTTCTATACAATAAATTCCATAACCTGCATTGTGTGTCGTATTGAGAAAAGAAATAAGTATGTCAAAATTTGTTCAAATTTTAGTTTTATCTTAATCTTTTCATTTTTCAGATGAACCCTTCAGTTATGGAAGGAAAAGAACAGTGCAGAGTGCCGTACAATGTACGTCGGCACTATAAGACCAAACATATACCAAGTTATTCCCAATTCACAGGAACACAGCGTTCGGAAGAAAAAAAACTGAATCAATGCAACGCAGGTTGCTTTCCCAACAAGGTTTTTATTTACTCAGAAAAGAACTGAAAGTGAAGCTTAACCAGGGCCAGTTACAAAGTGGCTTATGTGTTAGCTAAAAGATGAAGGCCATTCACCGATGGAATCTGATCAAAGAATGTATGATGGAAGAAGTGGGAAAGTTATGCCCAGAAAAACAAGTACGTACTTATGTTCAAAATCCTCAATCTTACGTCAAATACTGCTGCTCATCATTCCCATTAATCATATGTCAGCTTTCCTCATCTGCAGTTCAGTAACTGATTATACTGTCAGAGCACTGGCTTATGTGTGACATTTTTTACTCAAGTTATTTCTCAGTGTAAGAACTAACGATACTGTTTCTTCGTAATTGTCACATTTATCTCTAGTTCTGAATCATATCATGGTGATTACAAAAAAGGATTTAAATAAAACTATTCATTTATATAAGACTGATGTTTTCTTTGGCCGCGAAAATGTGAAAATATACGTGTCCCTCGGATTGAAAATACTGGAGACCCCTGGTCTAGACGGCAGGGCGTCGGACTGTCAATTTACGGACCGAGGTTCCAGTCCATCGTCCCTTTAGGGGAGCGCTAAACCTGTACCGGTCATATTAAGCTTGGGAAATAAGAGGCAATTAGTTTGGAGTCCAGGAAGGCAATATGAGGTCCAGTTTCTTGGATAAAGAGCTTTCCAACAGCATCAAGGCATCCCTCTAGATGGGCGAACTAAGAGAATGAACAAAGGTGTCCCGTGGCTCGATTGCTAGCGCACTCAGCTCACACACTCAGGTCCGAGGGTCGATCCTGGTACGGATGGAAACATTAAGACGTGTTTCCTTAAGACACCTGCTGTCCATGTTCACCTATCACCTTGGTGTTAGTCGACTGGTGTGGGTCGCATCCAGGGACAATACTGACCTAATTTGCGGGAAATGCTCAGCATAACAAGCGGGTTTCTATATAATAGTATGTACCTTGTACATGCACTTGTAGAAATAAAGATATTATTATTATTATTATTATTATTATTATTATTATTATTATTATTATTATTATTATTATTATTATTATAGATTGGTGCTAACAATCAGAATTATCGAAACTAGGCAGTGAAATTTCCATAGTTTTGTCTGGTGAAGTTCAGGTAATACAGTCAGAGGCTACAAGGCTGTAGTACCATGGGCTGTAACTCTAATATTAACGCTGCTGAAATAGTGTTGATGGGTTGAGAATAAAGGTAATTAATATGTGGAGTGAAGACTTTTGTTAGGTGTGACTGGTTTAGAGAAAGCATTGCAACCTGGACTAGACTTTTTCTAGTTTTGTTTTTAACATCAGCTATACAGGCTAAGAGCTATCCTAGCTCAGCACTGAGTTCTGAGTAACCTACAACTACTACTTAGCTAGGCTTCTGTTTTGAATGATTACCCAGGCTGTTGCTGTCAGTGGCCCGCAGCTCCCACACAGCCATCACAACCTCTTTCATGGCAACAAATGACATATATTCTTGGAATATACATAAATGTGCTGAGACCAACGACCCTGAGACTCGATCTCACGAAATCTACTGGTTGATGCTGTAATCAACCAGACTGTTGGTGCTTGCACTTCCCGGTCCCACGCAGATACCACATGATAAATGTCATGTATATCAACCGTATTATACACCGATAATTATGTTACTAAGACACAATATGTTTTTTAAAAGGAAACAAGTGTAACTAAAGCAGCATTTTATTATGGCAACGTTTCGCTCTCAGGAGCTTTGTCAAGCCGTTACAATGTCGCTTTAGTTGCAGTTGTATCCTTCTACGTAACTTGTATCCTTCTACGTAACTTGTATCCTTCTACGTAACTTGTATCCTTCTACTTAACTTGTATCCTTCTACGTAACTTGTATCCTTCTACGTAACTCGTATTCTTTTATGTAACTTGTATCCTTTTACGTAACTTGTATCCTTCTACGTAACTTGTATCCTACGTAACTTGTATCCTTCTACGTAACTTGTATTCTTTTATGTAACTTGTATCCTTCTACGTAACTTGTATCCTACGTAACTTGTATTCTTTTATGTAACTTGTATCCTTTTACGTAACTTGTATCCTTCTACGTAACTTCTATCCTTTTACGTAACATATTGTGGATAATTTAACCAACATTGCTACAAAACACAATATGCGGATTAAGGAACTTTTTCGAGAAAGCGCCTCGGTCACCAGGGAAGTACTGGTTTGGCAATAGAGTTGTAGATGAGTGGAACAAACTCTCGAGTAACTTTATTTAGATAAGAACTTTGGGTAGTTTTAAATGTCGGTTGGAAGGGTACATGAGTAGGTGTGAGTTGGACCTGCCTAGCATTGCGATGCTCCTGCGTTCTTCTACGTGTTCTTTAATGTTGAAAATAGTATTAAATACCGACAACTTGATTAAGACACATGTGCAACAGTTGGGTATTTTTATTGATGAAACGTTTCGCCTACACAGTAGGCTTCTTCAGTCAAATACAGAGGCAACAGGTGGAGTGAAATGGTGATGAAATAGTATTTTGGGGTGGTCAGTCCCTCAGCCTGGAGAAGAGTTCAGCTCCATGGTCTGGATCAAGGTAGTCAGTCCCTCAGCCTGGAGAAGAGTTCAGCTCCATGGTCTGGAACAAAGTGGTTAGTCCCTCAGCATGGATAAGAGTTCAGCTCCATGGTCTGGCTGGAGCAAGGTGGTCAGTCCCTCAGCCTGGAGAAGAGTTCATCTTCATGGTCTGGAACAAGGTGGTGAGTCCCTCAGCCTGGAGAAGAGTTCAGCTCCATGGTCTGGAACAAGGTGGTCAGTCCCTCAGCCTGGAGAAGAGTTCAGCACCATGGTCTGAAACAAGGTGGTCAGTCCCTCAGCCTGGAGAAGTGTTCAGCTCCATGGTCTGGAACAAGGTGGTCAGTCCCTCAGCCTGGAGAAGAGTTCAGCACCATGGTCTGGAACAAGGTGGTCAGGCCCTCAGCCTGGAGAAGAGTTCAGCTCCATGGTCTGGAACAAGGTGGTCAGTCCCTCAGCCTGGAGAAGAGTTCAGCTCCATGGTCTGGAACAATGTGGTCAGTCCCTCAGCCTGGAGAAGAGTTCAGCACCATGGTCTGAAACAAGGTGGTCAGTCCCTCAGCCTGGAGAAGAGTTCAGCTCCATGGTCTGGAATGATATCGTTCCAGACCACGGTACAACATCTTGTAGGAGTGAGGAAGAGCCAGTTGTGAGTGTGGGGAAAGTGAGTGGGGCAGTGGGTAAAATGAAAGGGGGTAAAGCAGCTGGGATTGATGGGATCAAAACAGAAATGTTAACAGCAGGTGGGGATATAGTTTTGGAGTGGTTGGCGCTTTTATATAATAAATATATGGAAGAGAGGAAGGTACCTTTGTATTGGCAGACAGCATGCATAGTTCCTTTGTATAAAGGGGACAAAAGTGTAAAAATTATAAGGAAATAAGCCTGTTGAGAATACCTGGTAAAGTGTATGGCAGAGTTATTGAAAGAATTAAAGAGTAAGACGGAGTATTTACAGTGAAACATATAGGTGAACAGTGTTTAGATAAGGGTAGATTAGAAGTTTTCGTTAAATTTATGGGTTTTGAAAAGGCATATGATAAGGGAGCAACGTGGCAGATGTTGCAAACGTAGTTAAGAGTTTTTACAAGTTTAGTGAGGTTCAGGTTAGTGTATATGTAGGAGGGAGATTATTTCACAGTTAAAGTAGGCCTTTGACAATGATGTGTGATGTTACCATGGTTCTTCAATAAATATATATATATATATATATATATATATGTTCGGGTGTTGGCAAGAGGTGTGGGATTAAGAAATAATCTAACACAAATTCGGAGTTGTCACAGTTGCTTTTTGCTGATGACACTGTGCTTTTGGAAGAGTCTGAAGAGAAGTTGCAGAGGTTGGTGGACGAGTTTGGAAGGATATGTAATGTAAAAGAAGTAAATTAAAAGTGAACATAGGAAAGAGTAAGGTGATGAGCATAACAAAAAAAATAGGTAATAAAAGAGTGGATATCAAATTGGAGGGAGGGAGTATGGAGGAAGTGAATGTAATTTAGATATCTAGTAGTGGACTTGTCAGCAGAGGGGTCTATGAAAGACGAGATGAATTACAGAGTTGATGGGGGGAAAGAGATGAGTGGTGCACTGAGGAGTCTATGGAGACAAAGAACGCTATCCATGGAAGCAAAGAGGGAAATGTATGAGAGTATAGTGGTACCAACGCACTTATATGGGTGTGAAGCATGCGTGATGAATGTTGCATCCAGGAGAAGGCTGGAGGCACTGGAGATGTCGTGTCTGAGGGCAATGTGCAGTGTGAATATTACACAGAGAATCTGTAACTTGGAGATTAGGAGGTGCGAGGTTTCTAATATTATTATTCAGAGGGCTGAGGAGGGGTTGTTGAGGTAGTTCAGACATTCAGAGAGGATGGAACAAAATAGAATGACTTGGAGGGCATATAAATCTGTAGTGGAAGGTGAGGTAGGGTTCGTCCAAGGAAACAGTATTTAAATTTTCCCAATTAATTCCAGGAAAGCAAATTGGGACGAACAAAGATAAAACCAATACAAACTTTTCTCTAAGTAAGACTGACCAGCTTTTAAGAAAGTAAGTATAGTAAGACTGACCAGCTTTTAAGAAACTATAGTAAGTAAGACTGACCAGCTTTTAAGAAAGTATAGTAAGTAGGTAGAGAGTGGTAGAAGGTGACCAGTAGGAGTCAAGACAGTGGTAACAGTGACCAGTGGGAGTCAAGACAGTGGTAAGTGACCAGTGGGAGTCAAGACTGTGGTAACGGTGACCAGTGGGAGTCAAGACAGTGGTAACAGTGATCAGTGGGAGTCAAGACAGTGGTAACAGTGACCAGTGGGAGTCAAGACAGTGGTAAGTGACCAGTGGGAGTCAAGACTGTGGTAAGTGACCAGTGGGAGTCAAGACTGTGGTAACGGTGACCAGTGGGAGTCAAGACAGTGGTAACAGTGATCAGTGGGACAGTAATATTAGTTACCTTGAATTCTTCAGGAACTGAATAATTGTTAATTTCTGAAATCTCATTTACGTCTTCTTGTGGTAACGGTAACCAGTGGGAGTCAAGACTGTGGTAATGGTGACCAGTGGGAGTCAAAACAGTGGTAACGGTGACCAGTGGGAGTCAAGACAGTGGTAACGCTGACCAGTGGGAGTCAAGACAGTGGTAACAGTGACCAGTGGGAGTCAGTGACAGTGGTAACGGTGACCAGAGGGAGTCAAGACAGTGGTAACAGTGACCAGTGGGAGTCAAGACAGTGGTAACAGTGATCAGTGGGAGTCAAGACAGTGGTAACAGTGACCAGTGGGAGTCAAGACAGTGGTAACAGTGACCAGAGGGAGTCAAGACAGTGGTAACAGTGACCAGTGGGAGTCAAGACAGTGGTAACAGTGACCAGTGGGAGTCAAGACAGTGGTAACAGTGACCAGTGGGAGTCAAGACAGTGGTAACAGTGACCAGGGGAGTCAAGACAGTGGTAACAGTGACCAGTGGGAGTCAAGACAGTGGTAACAGTGACCAGTGGGAGTCAAGACAGTGGTAACAGTGACCAGTGGGAGTCAAGACAGTGGTAACAGTGACCAGTGGGAGTCAAGACAGTGGTAACAGTGACCAGTGGGAGTCAAGACAGTGGTAACGGAGGATCTCTGGAATAAAATATTTCATCCAAGGTTAAGATTTATCAAGTTACTGATAAAGTTCAACCTTGAACCAAACGTTGTATTAAAGTGATCCTTTTTACCAGCGTTAATTCCCAAGTAAACAAGTAAGTTTTGTACAAGTTTAATAAACATAACATACCAATGTTATGTTCAGTTCCTTGGATCAAGAGCCCCTCACCAGCATCGAGACAAAATAATACAACAATATAAAATAATACTATACCATCTCATTATTAATAGTGGCAAAATGACATCAACACTCCATTAAATATATCAAGCTTCTTCTAAGTGGGAAACACGACTGTTGAAATATTGTAGTTGGTCAGAGGAGTCTCCACCTATCACACGGTAACACAATTTGAGAATGACCTGTGTAACATTGTGTATAGGTCATCCACGCACTCCAATAGTCCCATGGATCTTGCCCGTGATGCATTACACAAACCTTGAAAATTTGAAGCCGATCGAATAAGGCGTTCTAGAGTAATACACGAAAGTTTATGAAATAGTAACCAAAGAGGTGCTTAGAAAGTTCCCAAAACTTAAAAAACACCGTAAATATACGAATTTTTTTTTTTTCATTTCTTTTATTTCTTGCTATTTAAAATTTTCTATAATCCTGTAAGAAAAAATATTTGATTACTGTTAAAAAATTCAATTTGATAAAATTAGCAATTATAAAATTGCCGAATAAGCACTCCACACAGCCCAAATTTAATACAAAAATACTCCTATTAAGATGCATAAGCTTTAGGGTTTCAAGCATATCAGAAGAGACATTATCTAGGTATTACAGAGGACGCAACTTAAATAAAATGACAAATTTAAATTTACACAGCTCAAAGTGAGTGACGAGCTGCATTCAAATAAAAAAAGAATGGTAAAAGTTTGAAGCCGATCAGAAGAAGCATTCTTCAGTTATAGAATAAAACTAGAATATCATAATTTATTCAATAAAATTGACACACTAAGACTTACGGCAACTAATAACAGCGTGAGTCTTGTGTTCAGAACGCCACACAAGTGGTGAAAATTTGAAGCCGATCGGATGAGTCATTCTCCAGCTACGGCGAGGATTCCAATGATTCAATGTTTATTTCAACTATTTTACTACATCAACAAATTTGTCAACAGACAAATTAAACACTGATGCCTCTTGGGCAGGTATATGTGACAGGTATATCTGACAGGTATATGTAACGGGTATGTATGACATGTATATATGACAGGTATCTATGATAGGTATATGTATAACAGGTATATACGACAAGTATATATGACATTGTTTACTTTTATACAGTGCCTGGTGTATGTGGCGCACGCACGCACGCACGCACGCACGCACACACAATCAGTCCAAGCAGGGCCGAGGAATGAAGGGGAAGAACTGTTGGGAACAGGGATAGCAGTGAGGGGGAGAAGGTGGAGAAGGTGACAGGTCCAATGCAGAGGCATGACCATTGCCACCAAGAGTTACAGGAAAAATAGGAGACAATGGCCATGTACAAACGGGATCCAGAGACACAGAGGGAAAGGCAATGGGAGGAGGAGAGGGAGAAGTCAGTGTTTATTCATGATCTTCAGGAGAGCGAGGGGAGGACATTCAATGAAAGACGGCAGAAAGAAAAACAGGAGATTCAAAGCATCATCAAAGAAATAGGCAAGGAGGACATGACTGAGATAGTAAATTTTCAGAGAATAGGGAGGGTACTTGAAAGGGAGATATCGGCCGGTCAAACTGATTTTAAAGACAGAAACAGTGCGAAACATGATCCTGCAAGAGAAAGCACGGCTGAAGGAATCGTCAACATACAAGAGGGTGTTCCTAGACCGAGACAGAACAAGAACAGAACGACAGCAGCTGAGGGAGAGGACACAAACGAACGGGGCTAGGAAGAGAAACCAGGACAGAGTCACCAGAGAAAAACCAGAGCAGGACTGAGCAACAAGCGCAACCACACGTTGCATACACCGAGAGGCATACACACACACACATGCACGCACGCATTCACACATATACAATAGGCCTAGTGTCTAATTGACATGTGCTTAGGACAAAATGGTAACTAACAGAACCACCCCCAGAACCCCACAACCAAACACACTATCCCAACACAAACCACAATCCACACTTGCATCCCCCACCCACACTATGCTGTAGAATCCCACGGCACACTGCCAGGTCCCCCACCCTCACAGACTCCCCAGGGTACAGTGTTGGATAGGAAACTGAATGTATGGTACACCAACGCTGATGGAATAATGAATAAGTAGGAGTGGCATGAAAGAGTCAAAGAGGCATCACCGGACATCAAAGCTATCACAGAAACCACGGAAATGATAACAGATGCCATCTTTCCAATGGGATATCAGATCCTTAGGAAAGACAGAGGGAACAGAGGGGGTGGAGGAGTGACACAGCTCATCAAAAATCAATGGGAGTTTGATGAGCTGGAGAGAGGAGACAGAGAAGAAGCAAGAGACTACATAATAGGAGCACTTCAGTCTGGAGCTCCCAAGGTGGTAATTGCAGTGATGTATAACCCACCACCAAACAGCAGAAGGCCAAGGCAAGAGTATGATGAGAGCAATAGAGCGATGACTGACACACTGGCTTAAGTGGCCAGAAGGGCTCATGTAAGCAGGGCAAAGCTGCTGATTATGGGTGACTTCAATCACAACGAAATCAACTGGGAGAACCTGGAGCCACATGGGAGACCAGAAATGTGGAGGGCTAAGATGATGAAGGTGGTACTGGAAAACCTCATGTACCAACATGAAAGGGACACTACCAGAGAGAGAGGAGAGGATGAACCAGCAAGACTGGCAAAACTGAACCAAGTATTCACCTTGACTAGTGCTGATATTGAGGACATCACATATGAAAGACCCCTCATGGCCAGTGACCACATGGTTCTGAGGTACGAATACATAGTAGAGTTACAAGTGGAGAGAGAAGCATGAAGGGAAGGACGAATTAAGCAAAACTACAAGAGAGGGGACTACACAGGCATGAAGAATTTCCTGCACGGGGTTCAGTGGGACAGAGAACTGGCAGGGAAGTCAGTAAACGAGATGATGGAATATGTGACAACAATGCGCAAGGAAGCTGAGGAGAGGTTTGTACCCAAGGGTAACAGAAATAAGGAGAAAGCCAGGATGAGCCCTTGGTTCACCTAAAAGTGTAGAGAGGCCAAAACTGTGCTAGAGAATGGACGAAGTATAGAAGGCGAGAATAAGGAGAGCAGTCGTAGAGCCAGAAATAAATATGCACAGGTAGGGGAGGACAAACGACAATACGAAAATTACATAGCAGCAAAAGCCAAATCTGACCCGAAGCTATTGTACAGCCACATCAGGAGGAAAACAACAGTCAAAGATCAGGTAATCAGGCTGAGGAAAGGAGGGGAGATCACAAGAAATGACCTCGAAGTATGTGAGGAGCTCAACATGAGATTCAAAGAAGTGTTCACAGAGGAGACAGAAGGGACTCCAGAAAGATAGAGAGGTGGGGTACACCATCAACTGTTGGACACAATACATACAACCAAGGAAGAAGTGAAGAGGTTGCTAAACGAGCTAGATACCTCAAAAGGCAATGGGGCCGGATAACATCTCTCCATGGGTACTGAGAGAGGGAGCAGAGGCGCTATGTGTACCAGTAACAATCTTCACACATCTATCGAACAGGGCGACTACCTGAGGTATGGAAGACAGCAAATGTAGTCTAATTTTTTAAAAAAGGAGACAGACACGAAGCATTAAACTATAGACCAGTGTCATTGACACGTATAATATGCAAAGTCATAAGAAGATTATCAGAAGAGTGGTGGAGCACCTAGAAAGGAATGAGCTTATCAATGACAGCCAGCACGGTTTCAGGGACGGGAAATCCTGTGTTACAAACCTACTGGAGTTCTATGACAGGTGACAGCAGTAAGGCAAGAGAGAGAGGGGTGGGTAGACTGCATTTTCTTAGACTGTAAGAAGGCTATCGACACAGTTCCTCACAAGAGATTAGTGTAAAAGCTAGAGGATCAGGCACGTATAACAGGAAGGGCACTGCAATGGATCAGAGAATACCTGACAGGGAGGCAACAACACGAGTCATGGTTCGTGAAGAGGTATCAGAGTGGGCGCCTGTGACAAGCGGGGTTCCACAGGGTCAGTCCTAGGACCAGTGCTGTTTTTGGTATATGTGAATGACATGACGGAAGGGATAGCTCAAAGTGTCCCTGTTTGCAGATGATGTGAAGTAATGAAGAGAATTAAATCGGATGAGGATCAGGCAGGACTCCAAAGAGACCTGGACAGGCTGGAAGCTTGGTCCAGCAACTGGCTCCTCGAATTTAACCCCGCCAAATGCAAAGTCATGAAGATCGGGAAAGGGCAAAGGAGACTGCTGACGGAGTATAGGTTAGGTGGCCAAAGACTGCAAACCTCACTCAAGGAAAAGGATCTTGGGGTGAATATAATACCGAGCACATCTGAGGCGCACATAAACCATATAACTGCTGCAGCATATGGACGCCTGGCAAACCTGAGAATAGTGCTCCGATACCTCAGTAAGGAATCGTTCAAGACTCTGTACACCGTGTACGTCAGGCCCATACTGGAGTATGCGGCACCAGCTTGGAACCCACACCTGGTCAAGTACGTCAAGAAATTAGAGAAAGTACAAAGGTTTGCAAAAAGGCTAGTTCCAGAGCTAAGGGGAATGTCCTACGAAGAAAGGGTAAGGGAAATCGGCCTGACGACACTGGAGGACAGGAGGGTTAGGGGAGACATGATAACGACATACAAAATACTGCGAGGAATTGACAAGGTGGACAGACAGGATGTTCCAGAGATGGTCAAGAATGTCCTGACCATCTCTGGATACAAACAAGGGGTCACAATTGGAAGCTGAAGACTCAGATGAGCCAAAGAGATGTTACGAAGTATTTCTTTAGTCATAAGAGCTGTCAGGAAGTGGAATAGTCTGGCAAGTGAGGTAGTGGAGGCAGGAACCATACATAGTTTTAAGACGAGGTATGATAAAGCTCATGGAGCAGGGAGAGAGGACCTAGTAGCGATCAGTGAAGAGGCGGGGCCAGGAGCTATGTCTCGATCCCTGTAACCACAAATAGGTGAGTACACACACACACAAATACACACACACACACACATATATATATATATATATATATATATATATATATATATATATATATATATATATATATATATATATAGTATATATATATATATATATATATATATATATATATATATATATATATATATATATATACTACATATATATATATATATATATATATATATATATATATATATATATATATATATATACATACGTATATATATATATACATACGTATATATATATATACACACACACACGCACACACACACACACACACACGCCCCGGTGGCCCAGTGGTAAAGCTCTTGCTTCACGCACGGAGGGGCCGGGTTCAATTCCCGGTGGGGCAGAAACATTTCGAAGTGTTTCCTTACACACACATACATACAACAGGCCTAGTGTCTAATTGACATGTGTCTAGGACAAAATGGTAACTAACACGCCCTTTCGTAAAGTTACCCTGTGAATAATTCAATATTCTTGGTCTTCCCAGGTGACTCTTCAATCTCTCTCTCTCTCTCTCTCTCTCTCTCTCTCTCTCTCTCTCTCTCTCTCTCTCATACATGTGGATCCTACGAAGCCTCTCTTAGTGTGTAGTACCTCTATCTCGTAGGATTAATAATCTTGTAGGATACTTATCCCCCAGGATTCCTATCTCTCAGGATTCCCTATCTCATTGGATTCCAATCTCGCAGCAACTGTCTCAATATTGTTATCGCGTAGGATTACTAACGCTTAGGCTTCTTGTTATGTATGTAGGATTCCTATTTAGCTAGTATGATTCTCGTGTCGTAGGACTTTTATAACACAGGATTACTGTGTTGGTCCTATTTTTTCTCCAAATTTTGTTTGCCCGGTGTATAACTGTTTGTACAGTGTATAATTGTTTGTACAGTGTATAATTGTTTGTACAGTGTATAATTATTTGTACAGTGTATAATTATTTGTACAGTGTATAATTGTTTGTACAGTGTATAATTGTTTGTACAGTGTATAATTGTTTGTACAGTGTATGGCTGTTTGTACGGTATATAACTGTTTGTACAGTATATAATTGTTTGTACAGTGTATAATTGTTTGTAGTGTATAATTGTTTGTACAGTGTATAATTATTTGTACAGTGTATAATTGTTTGTACAGTGTATAATTGTTTGTACAGTGTAAATTGTTTGTACAGTGTATGGCTGTTTGTACGGTATATAACTGTTTGTACAGTATATAATTGTTTGTACAGTGTATAATTGTTTGTACAGTGTATAACTGCTTGTACAGTGTATAATTGTTTGTACGGTGTATAATTGTTTGTAGTATACTTGTTTGGACAGTATATAACTTTGTACAGTGTATAATTGTACAGTGTATAATTTATAATTGTTTGCCCGGTGTATAATTGTTTGTACATTGTATAATTGTTTGTACAATGTATAATTTTATTCGTACATTGTATAATTGTGTTTTCGCAGTGTACAATGCTTTCCAATAATAATAATAACAAATGTGACTTCAGTTATACAAAACGTACCTGCGACAGGCACTGAATTATAGATCATACAATATTGTATTGCAGATCATGCAGTATAATAGCCACAAAGTACTGTATTATAGATCACAGAGTACTGTATTATGCATCACACAACTTAACCTGCGATGGCTATGTGGGTCAGTGACACCAACAGCCTGGTTGATGGTTTCAAGCCTGGCTGCGAGGGTGGGACAACTCTTGAAACAGGTGACAGGTATCCACCATGGTGGAACCAGTGTCTCACCTGCGTCACCCTGCTGCCAGCAGTGTTGTCAACAAGTTGTCTTCCTAAACCTCCATTTCTTAAACATACGATTTTAAGCAAATATCTCGATATACGCTATTTAGGTTAGGTTCAGTTAGGTTTGATTAGGTTAGGTTAAGTTTGATTAAATATGGTTAACCTAACTTCCCCCCAAGTTCAGTTAGGTTGTTAGATTAAGTTGGGTTAAGTTAGGTTAGGTCAGGTTCGGTAAGTTAAGTTAGGTTAGGTTAGAACAAAACGTGACTGGAACAATAAACAAATAACCCTCACATAGGTGTGAGAAGCTTATGACGACGCTTCGGTCCGATTTGAACCATTTATAATTCACACTAACACACGAAGATAAGGGAGACAGTATATATAGGCGAGGGGGACAGGGACGGGACAAAGAGAGGAAGAAAGAAGGAAGTGAAGAAGTAGTGGTAGAGGTAATACTGACAGTGGAGGTAGTAGTAAAAGTATTAGTGGAAGGGGGAATAGTTTCAGTGGCAGAAAAGACAGAAAGGGTAGTGAAGCGAGGCACTGGTGGAGTGGTATTAGTAGTAGTAGAAATAGAAGTGAAGTAAGTCTAAGGAGACGAACAGGAGCACTGCAGGAGAGCTAATGGCCCACGAGGGTGGCACCAAGAACTCAAGGGAAAGAAAAAACTGTAGGACAGAATACACCTATAGGCAGAAGAAAAGAAGACAAGAAAAACAGGAAAGGAGAAGAGCTATGGAGAAGACAAGGAAAGATCACGTCAAGTCACGAGTGTTCTAAGTTTGGAGCATTTGACAATGTAACGATGCCTGCGGAGTCTACTCTATTTCCTGCTCTTGTCCTTTGCAATACTTTGGAGAAACTGGCCGCTCTCTTTCTGATAGACTTAAAGAACACAAAAGAAGTGTTAGACTTGCCGACACCAGTAATGTTGTTGTCTCTCATGTTAGAGATCACAGTCATCCTACTGACTAGTCCTCTGCTAAAACTGTCTATCCTTCTTCTAGCCTTCACAGTCGCCGTCTTGTTGAAGCATCCCTTATACACAGCTTTCCTAATATGAATATTAGTCCTGGCTTTGTCTCTGTAGATGCCTTCCTTCATCATTACACTGTCAAATGCTTCAAACTTCAGAACACTAGTGGCTTGCCCTGATCTTTTCTCTGCCTCTACCTACAATCACGTGCGAATATTATATGCGACCTGATAGACTCAGAAGAAAAAGAGACATTCAGAATTATTGCGAAGACCTTCGTGAACATATGCATGATGGACAAAACAGAGTCCATGCATTTATTTGTAAATTTACCTGACCACCCAACACAGGGCTCAGAGACAATGGTGGGAGGCCTGATGGCCTCAGCCCGCTGTAATACATAAAATGTTTTGCAGTGGAACGCACAGGGACAACAGTGAAACCCTGATCGCGGCAAAGAACAGCTGAATTAGATCGACATCTTCGAGATCCTCAGACGGGTCATCTTAGAATTTAGACCCGTGTCAGGACGCAGTTCCTGACGAATGAATTTTCGTGTGGCTCACACAGCACAGACATTCACGAGATCTTAAGTTCTCTGTCCTCTCTCCAACACAGAAGCTCATAGTTTCTTCCGAAAGTGCACAACCGACTAGGATTTGGAAATGTGGGGCGCAATTCTGGCGAAAAAGCTGCGAGACCACTCCCTGGATTCACGAGACAGCGAGGCAAGCGAGATAGTGATGGATAAAGAAATGCTCATTCCAACTACAGATATACTGGATGGAGAAGGTTGGCTGGAAGCAGGAGTCCCGAAGTCTTAAATTGGAACTATTAGCAACTGGGAGTTTGCAAAATATTTTGAGGTTAAAGAAGTGCGCTTGTTCTTGAAAAGATTGTCAATTACTGACCTGTATTATATACTGAGTTATCTCAATGACTTGTAACTCTGCTATAGTTTCAAATTAGTGATATAAATAACTTTTAAATCTATTTCAGTCCTAAGTTAGGTCACTCACTACGCTGCCTCCTCTCAATCAATCGTAACCCCGATCTCAAATTAAGATATTCTCCATGCAATGTTATCTCTCCTAAATATTTGCATAAATTTTTATGCCTGTTTATATCTCAACATCTGTTAATGGTTGTGGAGATCATCATCCCCTGACCAAGTTTCACACGGGGTCTCCTAAACTGACAAGGAGACATAAGAATAAGAACTATGAAGAAACACAGGAAAGTAAATATCATAACAGCAAATATTTCCAAGGCCTAGTGTACCTGGAGGATCAAGTATAGACCAGATGTGAGCGTTTGATTTACTATACATTACCACCACCAAACTTACGTACAATTATTTGTATTATGAACTATAACTTTATCAAATACCGTAATACGAATGGCTGCACTGAATAAACACCAGCATACAGGAAAGAAGACAGGAACAGTTAAATGGGAGAAAGAAAATGAGACCAGGGAGGGAGAGAGAGTATGAGAACTCTGCTACACATTTTGACATTCACACAGAGGATAGACTCCAGTATGAAGTTAATCCTCTCGTGGCTCACAAGGACAGGGCGGCCCCTGGGAGTGGCTCTTCTCATCCCTCCCCCTGTCTTACACCCCCCCCTTCCCGATAACAAACCAGCAGTCACCTCGTACTCGAATCAGCAATAAACAATACCGAGCTTTGAAGTTGGTTATTAATGCCACGCAGGACTGTGTTGAGACGTGAGTTATGCCCAGTACAGTGAACACAACATACGCCACGGTGAAGACCAGCCTGTACTGAATGTATACCTGGAGAGGCTTTCTGGGGTCAACGCCCCCGTGACCAGGCCTCAGTAGAATTCCGTAATATTATCCTGCCATCATGTTTATAAGACAAAACGAACAATCAAACGTGCCACTTAAAAGGCATGAGGGCAGCACCAGCCTGTGCACTTGATGTCTGTCATCCTAACACCTGTTTTGTAATAACAACCCCATGAGCAGCGCTAATTTTAATCGCTCCCATAATCTCAAATTACCCAAGTCATAAGTCATGCAAACTGTGATAGATCGTGGATAGTAATGTTGTACTACTGATAATAAAGAAAAGGTACACGATATGTACCAAGCTTTATTAGCAACAAGCATCGCAGTGTTTTCATCAAGTTTAGATAAACAGAGCGAAACATTCTCCATAACTAAACAGAATGACTTGATTAAGATGCACACAGAGCGAAACATTGTACCAGTAGAACTGACTTTTTTCACGTTACTAGTACACTTGTACTCTTCACGTCACCTGTACATCACACTTGTACACTTCACGTTACCTGTACATCACACTTGTACTCTTCACGTCACCTGTACATCACACTTGTACTCTTCACGTCACCTGTACATCACACTTGTACTCTTTACGTCACTAGTACATCACACTTGTACTCTTCACGCAACCAGTACATCACACTTGTACTCTTCACATTACCAGTACATCACACTTGTACTCTTCACGTCACCTGTATATCACACTTGTAATATTCACGTCACCTGTACATCACACTTGTACTCTTCACGTCACCTGTACATCACACTTGTACTCTTCACGTCACCAGTACATCACACTTGTACTCTTCACGTCACCTGTACATCACACTTGTACTCTTCACGTCACCTGTACATCACACTTGTACTCTTCACGTCACCTGTACATCACACTTGTACTCTTCACGTCACCTGTACATCACACTTGTACTCTTCACGTCACCTGTACATCACACTTGTACTCTTCACGTCACCTGTACATCACACTTGTACTCTTCACGTCACCTGTACGTGACACTTGTACTCAACTTCTAAAACATTACGGCGCATCACTTGAGTACTATAAACATTGATATTCCATAATTTGAATCACAAGGAACAAATTCAGTTTCCTGGAATATTCAACCATTAATCTTGTAAAACATTTTCCACTTATAGATTATTATTATTAATTATTATTACGTATTTTATTATATTTTTATTTTATTTTATTATTATATTTTTATTTTATTGTTATTACTATTATTTTATTTTATTTTTATTTTACTATTATAATTATTATTGTTGCTATTATTTTATTTTCATTATTATTATTGTTGTTATTATTTTATTGTCATCATTATTATTATTTATCTACGAAGGGATACCTTTAAAAGTTGCATGATTTTTTTTTTCTTCCTGCAACTTTTCTATTTTACTTGGCTCATACATCGAGAACGCCTCATCCAATCGACTTCAAACTTTCAATATTTATGCACGTTAGCGAGGACATGGCACGGCTCGGATAACTCCCAAGCAACCAAAACTAGGCTCTAAATCCACAAGGGTCATACAGTCGGATGACTTACATAATCCTCAGCTTCAAATGTTAAAAAAAAAAAAAAACTTACAAAATCCTCAGCTTCAAATGTTCAAAAAAAAAAAAAAAAAAAAAACTCCGCCATATTTCACCCCAGGAAGCGTGTGAAAATTCGAGTACAAGATTTTTTTATAGCACCTCCTGTACTGATATTTCCGCATATGTATTTAAGAAAGGTTTACTCATATCCCACAAGCCCAGCCCTCTTTTCCTCAATACATCCAAAAGGAATAATCCCGAGTGCAGCATAAATCCGAAATGCAGTTAAATATCAGCATTGAAAGTTTGAAGTGAATCAGAAGAGGCATTCACAGGATATCACATGGAAACTAATGTCTTAATTTCTTTAAAAATGGCAAAGTGGAACTTAAACAATCCAAAAAAAAGGAACCTTCCCTAAGTAAGATACACCAGCTTTGAAACTTTAAAGCTAATTCGAAAAGGCATTCTCTAGTTATGTTACAATATATACTAATACCCCAAAATAACCTAGCACTAAAAAGTTTGAAGCCGCTCAGGAGCTGTTGAAATTTGAAGCTGATCGGATGCGGCATTCACAAATTATTGTATGCAAACCAGTATTTCAGTGACCCCAGTGTCTCAGCATAACCGGCAAAATGGCCCATACACAGGTAAAAATAAATCCAAATCTTCTAAGCAAGATACAATAATGTTTAAGGTTGAAAAGTGTTCAAAACATGAGTCTTCCTCCAGTCACCGAGCAGAGTCCAACAATTGCAAGTTTGTTAGGTAAATGGACACAAATGCATCTAATGTGACATTTTACTGTGGCAACGTTTCGCTCTCCAGGAGTTTTGTCAAGCCGTAACGGCAATTTTGCACCAACACAACCTAAACCCAAAATATTTTATCCTTTTCATGATCTGCATCACACTGCAGCTATTCTCACGTTATTTAATGGGAAAATACAATACCAGTTTAAACATAAAATTGGTCAACTGGCACATGCACACTCCAATAAAAATTAAGCTCGTGCCTCCCAGTACGACACACCAGTTCTCAAACTTTGAAGCCTAGTACGACACACCAGTTCTCAAACTTTGAAGCCTAGTACGACATACCAGTTCTCAAACTTTGAAGCCTAGTACGACACACCAGTTCTCAAACTTTGAAGCCTAGTACGACATACCAGTTCTCAAACTTTTGAAGCCTGTACGACACCAGTCTAAATTAGCCTGTAGACAACCAGTTCTCAAACTTTGAAGCCTAGTACGACACACCAGTTCTCAAACTTTTGAAGCCTCGTACGACATACCAGTTCTCAAACTTTTGAAGCCTAGTACGACACACCAGTTCTCAAACTTTGAAGCCTCGTACGACATACCAGTTCTCAAACTTTTGAAGCCTCGTACGACATACCAGTTTTCAAACTTTTGAAGCCTAGTACGACACACCAGTTCTCAAACTTTGAAGCCTCGTACGACATACCAGTTCTCAAACTTTAAGCCTCGTACGACAACCAGTTTCAAACTTTGAAGCCTAGTACGACATACCAGTTCTCAAACTTTGAAGCCTCGTAGACAACCAGTTTCAAACTTAGCCTGTACGACACCAGTTCTCAAACTTTGAAGCCTAGTACGACATACCAGTTCTCAAACTTGAAGCCTGTAGCATCAGTTTCAAACTTGAAGCTATACAACAACCAGTTCTACTACAAGGCATACCAGTCCTTACCTACACATGCAAGTAGTTCCTTGACATTAATGCCAGTCGGAAAAGGCATTCTCGAGAATTTAGTTTGTATTTTGGGTTGTGTAGGCGCCAATTTACCAATTTTATTGAAGAGACTATGAAAATTGAAGTTTCTTAAAAGCAATATAAGAAATTTTCCTATCAACACTTCAAGGTAGATACATCAGGACTTAAGGTTTGAAGCCGATCAGATGAGACATTCTTTTCTTATTGCACTGAAATAAATTTGTTACATAAAATTTAAAAATGAACATTTACGCAGCTTAAAAGGAAAGCCAAACATTCTTTATAAAAAAAAGTTCACTATCATAGAAAGTTTGATGTCCATCAAAAACGTCATCCTCCTTCCACTGCTCGGAATCCAAAGATTTCAAGTTTTTTAACTGTTAGCATGTCAGTAATACGTAATAACGTACGTCAGTAGAGACTGTTACTAGACGTGAATGGTTAGCTTTAGTCACACTGAAAGGTCCTCGACGCTGACCTCTAGTTTCAAACCCCTCACTCAGGGAAGTATTTCAATGCTACGTGAAATTCGACTAAATACTAAGAGATTACAATGAGTTTGAGAGCTGGTAGAGGGCTCTTGATTTGAGGAATCAGAGCTACCCACCCAAGCTGAAAGACTACGCTAGGAGATAACACGTCTTTTTCTACCATTTTTCTACCTAATAAACCCCGTGCAGAGCAGTTGTGTATTACTCAAAACGTACCCACAACGTTTCGAACCCCAAACCTCACAATAAGTACATTCTTAGATCTGCATGTACTATCCTGTAAGATGTATCAGCCCTGGAAATTTAAAGCCGTCAAAACAAGTAAACCAATATACATTTAATGTAATTTAAGTAGGACAGTTTTTCACCTTATCTTACACTTAAAAACTGTCATATGTTCACCTTCAAACTTCAATTACACTCTCCGCCTTCGTCGAATTGGAATGCGTCCTTCTGAATGGTTGAAGCTAAGCGGAAAGGCTTTGCAAAGTTATCGGACTCATTCCAGGAAACTTGGAGTGGGTTATGTAACTGATAATAGGACAACTGTATGCGTCAACAGTTGTATGTGCGCTTCTCCTGGTGCGGTAAACCAGAGTTGAAAAGTTGAAGTTGATCGAATGCGGCTTTTTCAAGATATAAATAAGACTGAAGGGTACTAAATAATAATAATAAAGTAATAATAATAATAATAATTATAATAATAGTAATACTACTACTATTACCAATAATAATAATAATAATAATAATAATAATAATCACAATAATAATAAGAAGAAAAAGAAAAGAAGAAGAAGCAACAATAAATCCAGGGTCCCACATTGAAGGTGGACTCAGCCTCCCAGATCAACAACCATTGCCTGACTCATGCATAACATATCAACCAGAGGAAGCACTTCAATGTTACACGAAATTCGACTAAATACTAAGAGACTGCGATAGAATCTGAGAGTTGGTAGAGGGCTCTTGATTTGAGGGATCAGAGCTACCCACCCTTCCTCATATTACACTTCATTGTATCTTATCCCCTAGGAGCTATGTGCCACATATATAATGATAGTGTTTACGATCAAACTACAGGGAAGAGAGTGCCTTACCTTAGTGCCAACACAGAAGAGTGTCTTAGATACGGAATGCCCCATCTTGAAGACCTTTCACACTAAGACTTAAATAATCTTAAGTCTTTGAAATCTTTGACTTTAATATTTTAAAGTCTAAAATCACGTCACTATTTCTATTGTAGGAAGTCTTGTGTATCAGTTGAGACTCTGGTAACACTACGACTGACACTAGTACAGTGTAGGCTACTTAGGTCGTGTAGGATAGTTCGTGTAGGCTGCTTAGTTTGTATAGGCCGTTTAATTATTATGTTTAATTGTTCTTAACTAATCAAGCTTGTAATACGCAGAATTTACTAATATTCCAGGTTTCTTAGCATCTACTTTAGACTGAACTCCAGACTTATCATGTTTGCTCCACAGTTGAACGTGTGTTATTCTTGAATTATATTTCAACTGGGCTTTTTTCCCAGCTATAAGACAAAACACTGGTGACCCCAAAAACAACGACGTAGAACGATAACGAAGAAAAATACACCAGTTACGTCAGCTAAGATAAACTGGGGCCTCGAGGAAACGTTTTTTTAACATCGATTTAGTTTGACTTGAAATAAATCCTTAACCACATCCACTTAACATATTAATTAAAAAAACTGAACCTGTTTTATGCTTGCTTGAAGTGAATAGTATCTATGTTCTGATCTTGTGTAACTCCTATTTTAAAGGTTTTATTAAATTGCCTTCAAATATTTAATACTTGCATAACTAGAAGTTATGTTGATTATATATATATATTTGTATCAACATTTAAGATATACAAAGATAACCCTTGACAACACCACTTACTGTGAAAACTATAGTAAACCGCCGAAATGGACTTATTTTAACGCAAAATAATGTCAATAAAGTTATGAGAGCAAGACGCGCACCAACACAGTGTGTCATAGGAGTAGCAGTGTACACACACGTCATGTGTTTAAGGCAGCAGCATCACTGAAGCTTGCAAGCTGCTGATGACACTGCAGTAATGGTATGTGTGAGGGCGTGCGTGTTGTGTGAGCGATGAAGAAGTGCAAGGTACATGTACACTTGACGAGCGTGTACGCACTACTGGCACACTGTCTCTGATAGCAACCTCTCTCACCTTGACTCTCCCCCCTCCATCCCTCCCCACAACAGTTACTCCTCCACCACCCCCTTCCTATAATACATTCCCACCCCTTCCCTCCTACATACGAAGCACACTATTATATATATATATATATATATATATATATATATATATATATATATATATATATATATATATATATATATATATATATATATATATAATATATATATATATATATATATATATATTATATCTTATTTCATTAATAAGATATCTTGAGATGTCACATAGGTTATTATACTGTCTATCTCTATATTCCTCAATAAGTGCACAATTAAGCACATAGTGTTCAAGACAGTGACAATATGCCTGACCACATAATTTGCATTTGGTTTGATCATCATCTGTATGTGTCCCAAACTGCCAGAATTACTTGTAACCAAGACTAAGCCTGGCCACTACAAACATCAGTCTGTTCACATTGCAAGTTGCTCCATAAACATACTTATCTACGTTCATGTTATCATAGTGGGTTACAGATCTACTCAGACTTCTAATTGCATTCCTATAACATTCATTTTCATTATTTACTTGTCCTAATATTATTCCTAATGGTAGACACAGATATACCAAAGTTATATTCTACATTCTCCTTCAGGGTACTCTTCTTGGCTAACATATCAACTTTATCATGAAGGAGTAATCCAATGTGTGATGGGATCCATAACAATTGTACATTAATTCCTTTCTCCCGGATTTTTTAGTATCTGTACTTAGATTCTCCAATGAGCATGTTGTTGGAGTCATTATATGAGTCAAGAGCCTTCAATGATGACATAGAATTAGTAATGATGATAGAGTCAAGCTCAGTGTCATAAGTTAGCTTTAGCACCATTAGGATTGAAAACAATTCAGTTTGCAGTGTAGACGCCCAGTTGTTAATTCTTATACCTTGTTCAACAAATTTATTATTGTTCTTAACTAGGGAGGTGGCAACCAGAGCAGATGCAGCCCTGCCAGAAGACTCCTGTTTAGATCCATCAGTGTATATAACTTGTGTTGACTTATTACTATCAGCTAGGCGAGAAATTTCTTCTTGAGCAGTTGCTTTGACAAGTGATTTAAGGAAGGGATTACTAGCAATAAGCTTCTTGAAAGGGGCTTGCAGGTATGTGATATTAAATGAACACATCAATTGGGTAAAACTTGCGATTTTGGCTTAAATAGCAACGCTCTTCTTGCGAATAAGGCAAGCGAAAATTTCGCAAAAATCATTCTGAACCTAACGAAAAAAATATATTTCATTGTGTCTGTTTATTATTAAATTATTGTAAAGTTATCTAAAATATATTTAGTTGGATAACGCTAAATTAAATTGCGCTTGTTATAATAAGGTTAGGTAATTTTTCTAAGATTCTTCTGGTACAAAATTATTATCTTTTACATTAACATAAATGAAAAAATATATATCTTTAAATGTATAAGACAAAATTTTAGAAGGGACTTAATTTTGAATGAGTTCTTGCTAATTGACCAATTTTACCTATTCGGCACCACACAGACACACACACACACAGGCGGGTATAACAGGAAGGGCACTGCATTGGATCAGAGAATACCTGACAGGGAGGCAACAACGGGTCATGGTACGTGATGAGGTATCACAGTGGGCGCCTGTGACGAGCGGGGTCCCACAGGGGTCAGTCCTAGGACCAGTGCTATTCTTGGTATATGTGAATCAGTGGGCGCCTGTGACAAGCGGGGTCCCACAGGGGTCAGTCCTAGGACCAGTGCTATTCTTGGTATATGTGAATGACATGACGGACGGGCTAGACTCAGAAGTGTCTCTGTTCGCAGACGATGTGAAGTTAATGAGAAGAATTAAAACAGATGAGGATCAAGCAGGACTTTCAAAGAGACCTGGACATGTTGGACACCTGGTCCAGCAACTGGCTTCTCGAATTTAACCCCGCCAAATGCAAAGTCATGAAGATCGGGGAAGGGCAAAGAAGACCGCAGACAGAGTATAGGCTAGGTGGTCAAAGACTGCAAACATCGCTCAAGGAGAAAGATCTTGGGGTGAGTATAACACCAAGCACGTCTCCGGAAGCACACATCAACCAGATAACTGGTGCAGCATACGGGCGACTGGCAAACCTGAGAATAGCGTTCCGATACCTTAGTAAGGAATCGTTCAAGACACTGTACACCGTGTACGTCAGGCCCATACTAGAGTATGCAGCGCCAGTTTGGAACCCATACCTGGTCAAGCACGTCAAGAAATTAGAGGAAGTGCAAAGGTTTGCGACAAGGTTAGTTCCAGAGCTAAGGGGAATGTCCTACGAAGAAAGGTTAAGGGAAATCGGCCTGACAACACTGGAGGACAGAAGGGTTAGGGGAGACATGATAACGACATACAAAATACTGCGGGGAATAGACAAGGTGGATAGAGACAGGATGTTACAGAAAGGGGACACAGAAACAAGGGGTCACAATTGGAAGTTGAAGATTCAGATGAGTTAAAGGGATATTAGGAAGTATTTCTTCGGCCACAGAGTAGTCAGGAAGTGGAATAGTCTAGCAAGTGATGTAGTGGAGGCAGGAACCATACAAAACTTTAAGACGAGGTATGATAAAGCTCATGGAGCAGGGAGAGAAGGGACCCAGTAGCGATCAGTGAAGAGGCGGGGCCAGGAGCTGAGTCTCGACCCCTGCAACCACAATTAGGTGAGCACAATTAGGCGAGTACACACACACACACACACATACACCTGACGACACTGGAGGACAGGAGAGATAGGGGGGACATGATAACGACATATAAGATACTGAGAGGAATAGACAAGGTGGACAGAGACAGAATGTTCCAGAGATGGGACACAGCAACAAGGGGACACAGTTGGAAGTTGAAGACTCAAATGAATCACAGGGATGTTAGGAAGTATTTCTTCAGTCATAGAGTGGTCGGGAAGTGGAATAGCTTGGGAAGCGATGTAGTAGAGGCAGGTTCCATACATAGCTTTAAGGATAGGTATGATAAAGCTCATGGAGCAGGGAGCGTGACCCAGTAGCCAGTGAAGCGGCCAGAGCTATGACTGAGCCCTGAACCACAACTAGGTGAGTCACACACACACACGACACACACACACACATAGTATATATAATAATATATATATATATATATATATATATATATATATATATATATATATATATATAAACTATATATATATATATATATAATATATATATATATATATATATATATATATATAAACTGTCATAACCATTGCCTGTTTCACTGTAATATACCTTTGTATCCATGTCAATTCCTTTGACCTGAGCCTGGCATGATGGATATATTCAGGTTTAAGAGTGTGTGTGCGTGTATTACCATCGTTAATTGTTACTCACGTGTGTGTAAACATTACAACCTGTGGTTTACCTGTCACCTATTTCGGGAGTTCACCTGCTCCTGCAGCCCAGCCTTGGGCCAGGCCTTTCTGGTCATTGTCTGGTCCACCAGGATGTTGCTATTTGGTGGCCCCCCGCATATTTACGACGGCCTTGTTGATCTGGAACTTGGTAGAGGAAAACGTTTCGCTAACCAGTGCATTCCTCAGTCCAATACAGAGAAGAAGTGTGTTTATTGGGTGTTGCTTGCAGGCAGAAAACACACAAGCAAGCAGAATGACGGAAAGACATCTTCACTGTATCCTCTCTTGATGCGCCTTCCTGCCTGGATTTGAAGGCAGGATTTATATTCTCTCTATTATGAATACTGTCTCCTTGCAGGAGCGTCCCTTGATGTTGCTGAAACACTCTTAATGCAGAGATTCTTGCAGGAGCGTTCCTTGATGTTGCTGAAACACTCTTAATGCAGAGACTCTTGCAAGAGCGTCCCTTGATGTTGCTGAAACACTCTTAATGCAGAGACTCTTGCAAGAGCGTCCCTTGATGTTGCTGAAACACTCTTAATGAGAGACTTGCAGAGCGTCCTGATGTTGCTGAACACCTAATAAATTCTTGCGGCGTCGTGTTGCTGAAACACTTTATAAGTTCAGGCGTTCCGTAACACTTAATACGGGTTCTGCAGAGCGTCCATGTTGCTGAAACATTATGGAGACTTTCAAGGTCTGATTTTGAAACACTCTTTCAATTCTCGGGCGCTGATGTTGACTTTAATGCGGGCTTGAGCGTCTGATGTTGCAACATTATAATTGAGCGCTGATGTTGCTGAAACACTCTAATATTAGGAACGTTCCTGTGTTGCTAAACCCTAATGCAGACTCTGAACCACCATGTGGAGCACTCTTAATACAGAGAAATACATTCTCAATCAACAGATCTGCAAGAAACCCCTTGCATGGGCCCTAAGTATGCTATGGCGAAGGAGCATAGAAACAGGTGAAATTCCAGTGACTAAAAGCAACGGATATAGCCCCACTCCATAGAGGTGGAACAAAGCAATAACTAAGAACCATAGACCTTGCTCTAACGTCCCACATCATAAAAATCTTTGAAAGATTCTAAGATTCTAAGATTCAAACCACTTCGATTCCCAACAACTGCACAACCCAGGGCAACATGGGTTCAGAGGAGGTCGCTCCTGCCTCTCACAACTACAGGACCACTATGATGTGGTCTTGGATGCACTGGAAGACAAACGATGCAGATGTAGTATACACAGATTTTGCAAAAGCCTTTGACAAGTGCGATCATGGTGTAATAGCACACAAAATACGTGCTAAAGGGATAACTGGCAAAGTGGGCAGATAGATCTTCAACTTTCTAATCAATCGAACACGGTAGCTGCCATAGTGAAGAGCTCTGTTCCACAAGGTACAGTACTCGCCCCATCTTGTTCCTCATCCTCATATCAGACATAGACAGAGATGTAAACCACAGCACCGTATCATCCTCTGCAGACGATACTAGGATCTGCATGAGAGTGTCATCCACTGAGGATGAATAATGAGAATATTCAGAACAAGAGATGCCAAACCAGTAGTGATCCTTTTCAAATCGTTTGTTCTCTCTAGGCTGGAATACATTAACATCTCCAGTCAAGGCAGGCTAAATCGCAGATCTAGAAAATGTACAGAGAACCTTTACTGCACATATAAGTTCCATCAAACACCTTAACTACTGGGAACTCTTGGAAGCACTTGACTAATACTCACTGGAGCGCAGATGAGATACATTATAATCTACACCTGGAAAATCCTAGAGACACTGGTCCCTAATCTGCACATAGAAATCACTCCCTACGAAAGCAAAAGACTTGGCAGGCGATGCAACATACGCCCAATGAAAAGTAAGGGCACCACTGGTACACTAAAAGAAAACAATAAATGTCCGGGTCCCAAGACTATTCAACATCCTCCCACCAGCCATAAGGGGAATTACTAGTAGACCCCTGGCTGCCTTCAAGAGGGAGCTGGACAGATACCTAAAGTCAGTGCCGGATCAGCCGGGCTGTGATTTATACGTTGGACTACGTGCATCCAGCAGTAACAGCCTAGTTGATCAGGCCCTGATCCACCGGGAGGCCTATTCATGGACCGGGCCGCGGGGGCTTTGACCCCCGGAATACCCTCCAGGTAGGTAGTCATATCTTTACCGTGTTAACTTTCCACTAACATATATAACCGAGCCAGTCATATATACATGTGCTGTATACATGTGTTATATACGTGTCTCAATGTATCAGGTGGCCTCTAGTGTCACTACCCAGCTCCAGTCTTCACAACTCTGGCGTTAACCTGTACTTCCTTAATATCACAGTGGCTAATATGAGAGAGTTTATTACAAACATGTTGACTAATTGTTTGCCTTACATCCCTAGTTGTTTATTCTATTTACGCATCGAGGTGATATTTTGTACGTTGAGATTATATCTCCTCGCTGGCTCTTGGCTCCGCCTTCTTCTTCTTATTCTTCTTATACGACCAGAGCATCGGTAAGATGGGGGAGGAAAAAGGAAGGGGAAGGATGGAAATACTGGAAAAGGATGGGATGGTGGAGGAGAGGAGGGTAAGAAAGATCAGTGGCCCAACCACTGTGGGGCAAGTGGTACTGATGTACTCCAGGCGTTGATGGAGAGGGATGAGGGAGGGCGGTATATGGCTCCTTGGAAGGGGCGATGGGGACGGCGGCAGCTGCGCAGGAAAGGTCGAGAAGGCAGCCACAAGGACGATCTTCATAGTGAAATGTTGGTGAAAAATATACTACAGTACTGTGCCGTTTTGGAAAGAGTTGAACTTCGGTCTTGAGACGTGATGTATTTTAATCGGTAGGTTGACATCTACAGAAGGTTTGGTGAGGGCATGGCGGAGTGTCTCGGAGGTGATGGCCGGTGAACTACTACAGATGTATTTAACAGTCTTGTATTTAAGTCGTTGGAGAATTTCTGGGGGGAGTCATTGTATCGTTAAACTGTCGTGTGGAGTAGAACTGGATACCAGGATAAGTATGCACAGCTAGAGTGGCAGAGGGAAGTGGTGATTGTTTCTTCATCGCATTAGTAGTGGTAGAAGGGGTTGGAGACTTCTCATTGGTGGGAGGTGGCTGTGTCATGACGGGCAGAGAGGTCGCCGATTGGTTCTTCGTAGTAGTGGTGGTGGGAGATGTGTGTGTGTGCAACACAATTGTTCTCAAAGATTTCTTAAGTTATACCATGAATTAAGGAAAGATCCTGGACTTCACCTTACGAAAGCAGACAAAGCAAATGTAATAGTAATTATGGACAAGGTAGATTATAGGGGAAAAATGAGCATGATATTAGAAGACAGGAAAACAGGTGCCTATTAAACCCCTGACGAAGGTCGTGTTGGCCATGGAAACGCAAGTTGCTTCTGAACGCCAGAATATGGCAGAGATCCTTGAGTCTGAGGGCAATATGCGAGCATAAATTATACAATATACGAATGACGACGTTTCAGTCCGACTTGAACCATTTACAAGTGACCTGTAAATGGACCAAGTCGGACCGAAACGTCGTCATAAGCTCTTCTATGTGAGAGTTATCTGTGTATTGCTCCAGTCACAGTATTATGCCTTTTTGTTCTTCAAAACATCAATTAATTCGGCTAAAGCTGGAAAGATAACCGTTGTGCTAAACTCCGAAGTAATTATGGCTGAAAAAGATCAATTTTGGCTCAAGATGAAGCCTCAGCGATCAAAATGGTTACTGAATCAAGGTCATAAGCATATTAAGAAAACAGGAGGGTGATGAGGCTGCTTCTTTAAAAATTGCAGAAGAGTACATACATGCTACGAAGAGACACTTGTGCAACATTTAGCAATCTTTATTGAGGAAACGTTTCGCCAGCCAGTGGTTTCTTCAGTCCAATACAGAGAAAAACAGTGGAGTTTGAGGTAATCAGTCCCTCAGTCTGGAGTCCATGTGTTGAGTCCATTAATCTTGAGAAATGTAAAGCGTATGTGCGAAGTAACTTATATACTGCAGTCAGGCGGAGGTCATCGTTTTGAAGACTTGATATATACGCTTGAAGATTTACAGTGTCCTCGATGGATGATACTCTCATGCAAAGTCTCGTATCATTTGCAAATGAAGACAGTGTTATGGTTTTCATCTTCGTCTGTGTCGGATATAAGGATGGGGAAAAGGATGGGAACGAGTACTGTACCTTGTGGAACAAGAGGTCTTCACTGCGGCAGCCTCTGACTTAACTTACTCACCACAACAAAGACTCACTTACCACAACAAAGACTCGCTCACCACAACAAAGACTCGCTCACCACAACAAAGACTCGCTCACCACAACAAAGACTCGCTCACAACAACAAAGACTCGCTCACCACAACAAAGACTCGCTCACCACAACAAAGACTCGCTCACCACAACAAAGACTTGCTCACCACAACAAAGACTTGCTCACCACAACAAAGACTTGCTCACCATTAAGAACTGCAAGAAACCCCTTTCACGTGCCCTAAGTATACTATGGAGGAGCTTAGACATGGGTGAAATTCCATAGTCACTTAAAACAACGGATATAGCCCCACTCCATAAAGGTGGGAGCAAAACATTAGCTAAGAACTATAGACCAATAGCTCTAACGTCCCACATCAAAAAATCTTTGAAAGAGTGCTAAGAAGCATGATTGCAAACCACTTGGATTCCCAAAAACTGCACAATCCAGGGCAACATGGGTTCAGGGCAGGTCACTCCTGCCTCTCACAACTACTGGATCACTATGATATGGTCTTAGATTCACTGGAAAAAAAAACAGAATGCAGATGTAATATACACAGACTTTGCAAAAGCCTTTGACAAGTGTGATCATGGCGTAATAGCACACAAAATACGTGATAAAGGAATAACTGGCAAAGTGGGGAGATGGATCTTTAACTTCCTAACCAATCGAACACAAAGAGTAGTGGTCAAAAGAGTTAAATCGGAAGCTGCCATAGTGAAAAGCTCTGTTCCACAAGGAACAGTACTCGCCCTCATCCTGTTCCTCATCCTCATGTCAGACATAGACAGAGATGTAATCCACAGCACCGTGTCATCCTTTGCAGACGATACTAGGATCTGCATGAGACTGTCATCTATTGAGGACACGGTTAACCTCCAAGAAGATATAAACTAAGTTTTCCAATGGGCAACGGAAAACAATATGATGTTCAATGAAGACAAATTCCAACTACTCCGTTATGGAAAACTGGAGGAGATAATAACTAGAACTGAGTATACTACAAACTCTGATCATACAATAGAGCGGAAAAAATAATGTGAGGTATATGGGAGTTGTAATGTCTGAGGATCTCACTCTCAAGGATCACAACAGTGCCACGATCACAACTGCAAATAAAATGATGATATGGATAATGAGAAAGTTCAAAACATGAGATGCCAAGCCAGTGATGATCCTTTTCAAATCACTTGTTCTCTCTAGGCTGGAATACTGCTGTACATTAACATCTCCGTTCAAAGCAGGTGAAATTGCAGATCTAGAGAATGTACAGAGAACCTTTACTGCACTTGACTTGTACTCGTTGTAACGCAGGCGAGAGAGATATATCATAATCTACACTTGGAAAATCCTAGGACTGGTCCTGAATCTGCACACAGAGATCACTCCCTACCAAAGTAAAAGACTGGGCAGGCGATGCAGTCTAAGAGAAAACACCATAAGTGTCCGGGGCCCAAGACTGTTCAACAGCCTCCCAAAAAGCATAAGGGAATTACCAATAGACCCCTGGCTGCCTTCAAGAGGGAGCTGGACAGATACTTAAAGTCGGTGCCAGATCAGCCAGGTTGTGGTTCGTGCTGATACTGCTGGCCGGACTACGTGCGGCCAGCACAGCCTGGGTGATCAGGCCCTGATCCAGCGGGAGGCCTGGTCGTGGACCGGGCCGCGGGGGCGTTGATCCCCGGAATGCCGTCCAGGTATACTCCAGGTAGACCACAACAAAGACTTGCTCACCACAACAAAGACTTACTCACCACAAAAGACTTGCTCACCACGACAAAGACTTACTCACCACAACAAAGACTTACTCACCACAACAAAGACTTACTCACCACAACAAAGACTTACTCACCACAACAAAGACTTACTCACCACAACAAAGACTTACTCACCACAACAAAGACTTACTCACCACAACAAAGACTCGCTCACCATACAACAGACAAATGGTGAGTCATTCATACAGAATAAGAACATTGGGATCACATGGTCAGATATTTTGGAAAAGTAAATCGTACCGTCAAAAAAAGTGAGGCGAGTGTTAGCAACTCAACACTAGGAAAGCTTAAACGGATGACTTACATAACACTTTCAGCTTGTTTAAGTGCATATGCAAGATTGTAAGTTCATTCATTCTCTCTCCCTCATACTCACACACACAAACATATATATATATATATATATATATATATATATATATATATATATATATATATATATATATATATATATATATATATATATATATATATATATATTTTATATATATACCAAACTGCGGCAGCCAGGGCTCGACCCACGACACATTGTCCCGCCTCAAGAGCAACACAACGTACGTGTCAAGCTATCCATTACGCCATCGATCCTAAAAACATGAGCCTGGCGAACTAGACTTTTTCATGTTGAGGACACTCGTAGCAATGGATGCTCAATTTCATCCTCCTCCTGTTTGGTAAATGTTTCAATACCACTTGTTTCGTTGTTTTATTGCTCTATACACTGCTTGTTGAGGCGGGTATTCAAACAGGAGGAGGCTGAAATTAATTCTTGAGCATCCATTGCCACGAAAGTCCTCGCAACATGAAACAAGTCTAGTTCGCTAGGCTCATGTTGTTTGTAGGATCGGTGGCGTAATGCATAGGATGACACGTACGTTGTGTTGTCTCTTGAGGCGGGACAGTCGTCAGGTCCATGGCTGTCTGGTGACACAGTCATCACCACAGTTGTCTGGTGACACACTCATCACCACAGCTGTCTGGTGAGACAGTCATCACCACAGTTGTCTATTGACACACACACAGTTATCACCACAGTTTTCTGGTGACACACAGAGTCATCACCACAGTTGTCTGGTGACACACACAGACATCACCACAGTTGTCTGGTGAACACAGTCATCACCACAGTTGTCTGGTGAACACAGTCATCACCACAGTTGTCTGGTTACACAGTCATCACCACAGTTGTCTGGTGACACAGTCATCACCACAGTTGTCTGGTGACATAGTCATCACCACAGCTGCCTGGTGATAGTCATTACCACAGCTTCCTGGTGACACAGTCATCACCACAGCTGCCTGGTGACACAGTCATCACCACAGCTGCCTGGTGACACAGTCATCACCACAGCTGCCTGGTGATAGTCATCACCACAGCTGCCTGGTGACACAGTCATCACCACAGTTGCCTGGTGACACAGTCATCACCACAGCTGCCTGGTGACACAGTCATCACCACAGCTGCCTGGTGACACAGTCATCACCACAGCTGCCTGGTGATAGTCATCACCACAGCTTCCTGGTGACACAGTCATCACCACAGTTGCCTGGTGACACAGTCATCACCACAGCTGCCTGGTGACACAGTCATCACCACAGCTGCCTGGTGACACAGTCATCACCACAGCTGCCTGGTGAGTCATCACCACAGCTGTCTGGTGACACAGTCATCACCACAGTTGCCTGGTGACACAGTCATCACCACAGCTGCCTGGTGACAGTCATCACCACAGCTGCCTGGTGACAGTCATCACCACAGCTGCCTGGTGACACAGTCATCACCACAGCTGCCTGGTGACACAGTATCACCACAGCTGCCTGGTGACACAGTCATCACCACAGCTGCCTGGTGACACAGTCATCACCACAGCTGCCTGGTGACACAGTCATCACCACAGCTGCCTGGTAACACAGTCATCACCACAGCTGCCTGGTGACACAGTCATCACCACAGCTGCCTGGTGACACAGTCATCACCACAGCTGCCTGGTGACACAGTATCACCACAGCTGCCTGGTGACACAGTATCACCACAGCTGCCTGGTGACACAGTATCACCACAGCTGCCTGGTGACACAGTCATCACCACAGCTGCCTGGTGACAGAGTCATCACCACAGCTGCCTGGTGACACAGTCATCACCACAGCTGCCTGGTGACACAATCATCACCACAGCTGCCTGGTGACACAGTCATCACCACAGCTGCCTGGTGACACAGTCATCACCACAGCTGCCTGGTGACACAGTCATCACCACAGCTGCCTGGTGACACAGTCATCACCACAGCAGCCTGGTGACACAGTATCACCACAGCTGCCTGGTGACACAGTCATCACCACAGCTGCCTGGTGACACAGTCATCACCACAGCTGCCTGGTGACACAGTATCACCACAGCTGCCTGGTGACACAGTCATCACCACAGCTGCCTGGTGACACAGTCATCACCACAGCTGCCTGGTGACACAGTCATCACCACAGCTGCCTGGTGACACAGTCATCACCACAGCTGCCTGGTGACACAGTATCACCACAGCTGCCTGGTGACACAGTATCACCACAGCTGCCTGGTGACACAGTATCACCACAGCTGCCTGGTGACACAGTCATCACCACAGCTGCCTGGTGACAGAGTCATCACCACAGCTGCCTGGTGACACAGTCATCACCACAGCTGCCTGGTGACACAGTCATCACCACAGCTGCCTGGTGACACAGTCATCACCACAGCTGCCTGGTGACACAGTCATCACCACAGCTGCCTGGTACACAGTCATCACCACAGCTGCCTGGTGACACAGTCATCACCACAGCTGCCTGGTGACACAGTATCACCACAGCTGCCTGGTGACACAGTCATCACCACAGCTGCCTGGTGACACAGTCATCACCACAGCTGCCTGGTGACACAGTCATCACCACAGCTGCCTGGTGACACAGTCATCACCACAGCTGCCTGGTGACACAGTATCACCACAGCTGCCTGGTGATACGTCATCACCACAGTTGCCTGGTGACACAGTCATCACCACAGCTGCCTGGTGACACAGTCATCACCACAGCTGCCTGGTGACACAGTCAAGTCACCACAGCTGCCTGGTGACACAGTCATCACCACAGCTGCTTTGACACAGTCATCACCACAGCTGCCTGGTGACAGTCATCACCACAGCTGCCTGGTGACACAGTCATCACCACAGCTGCCTGGTGACACAGTCATCACCACAGCTGCCTGGTGACACAGTATCACCACAGCTGCCTGGTGACACAGTCATCACCACAGCTGCCTGGTGACACAGTCATCACCACAGCTGCCTGGTGACACAGTCATCACCACAGCTGCCTGGTGACACAGTCATCACCACAGCTGCCTGGTGACACAGTCATCACCACAGCTGCCTGGTGACACAGTCATCACCACAGCTGCCTGGTGACACAGTATCACCACAGCTGCCTGGTGACACAGTATCACCACAGCTGCCTGGTGACACAGTATCACCACAGCTGCCTGGTGACACAGTCATCACCACAGCTGCCTGGTGACAGAGTCATCACCACAGCTGCCTGGTGACACAGTCATCACCACAGCTGCCTGGTGACAAGTCATCACCACAGCTGCCTGGTGACACAGTCATCACCACAGCTGCCTGGTGACACAGTCATCACCACAGCTGCCTGGTGACACAGTCATCACCACAGCTGCCTGGTGACACAGTCATCACCACAGCTGCCTGGTGACACAGTCATCACCACAGCTGCCTGGTGACACAGTATCACCACAGCTGCCTGGTGACACAGTATCACCACAGCTGCCTGGTGACACAGTCATCACCACAGCTGCCTGGTGACAGAGTCATCACCACAGCTGCCTGGTGACACAGTCATCACCACAGCTGCCTGGTGACATAGTCATCACCACAGCTGCCTGGTGACTCAGTCATCACCACAGCTGCCTGGTGACACAGTCATCACCACAGCTGCCTGGTGACACAGTCATCACCACAGCTGCCTGGTGACACAGTCATCACCACAGCTGCCTGGTGACACAGTATCACCACAGCTGCCTGGTGACACAGTCATCACCACAGTTTCCTGGTGACACAGTCATCACCACAGCTGCCTGGTGACACAGTCATCACCACAGCTGCCTGGTGACACAGTCATCACCACAGCTGCCTGGTGACAGAGTCATCACCACAGCTGCCTGGTGACACAGTCATCACCACAGCTGCCTGGTGACACAGTCATCACCACAGTCCTCGCCAATCACTGTGTCCTCCTCAGAGCAGGAACCACACCACACCACCACACATAACAACATCTTCCTGTCATCAAGCACGCCACTCCCTGCCTGCCTGCCTACAGTGTGCTTGCAGCTGAAGAGTTCCTGATCCAAGGAACTAGAGCTTCCCCTTCCACGTACCATACATGAGTACATCCTCACACAACCACCTCAGCCTCGTCTTGAAGACCACAATAATGATCCATCACAAGTAACCCACAATACTGTGGCAGCAACAATTCACCAGTAACCCACAATACTGTGGCAGCAACAATTCACCAGTAACCCACAATACTGTGGCAGCAACAATTCACAACTAACTCACAATACCGCGGAAGGCAGACAATTCTCCACCAACAAACAATGATCAAAACCTTTCAACGACCTTCTGGTGTGTTGTGGACCAGCAGCGAGTCACGAGGATGGTCACGGTTCATCACCGGGAAAAAGAAACGACCCAGTAAAGCCTAAGGCACAGAAAAACACGGTGTGAGAAGGCTGTGAGACCCACTTAAATGTGAAGGACAGGTGAGTGATTCACGTGTGGGCGTGGGTGTATGTGTGTGGGTGTATGTGTGTGGGCGTGTTGTCAAGCGCCATGCCTTCCCCACCTGCCACGCTGTCAATACAAGAAAGTTAGCGTTGAGAAAGGTTATATTAGTTTTCCCTTGAGAAGTCCAGCGTCAAAGCAATTGACTTGCACAAGCCACACCCCAGAGCAAGCCACACCCTGAATAAGCCACACCCCAAAGAAAGCCACACCCCAAAGAAAGCCACACCCCAGAATAAACCAAACCCCAAAGAAAGCCACACCCAAGAGTAAGCTGCACCCCAGAGCAAGTCACACCCCAAAGAAAGCCACACCCCAGAGTAAGCCACACCCGAGAAAGCCACACCCAAGAATAAGCCACACCCCAGAGTAAGCTACACTCCAGAGCAAGCTACACCCTAGAGCAAGAGCAAGCCACACCCCAGAGTAAGCCATACCCCAGAGTAAGCTACACCCCAAAGAAAGTCACACCCAAGAGTAAACTACACTCCAGATCAAGCCACACCTCAGAGCAAGCCACACCCCAGAGCAAGCCACACCCCAGAGCAAGCCACACCTCAGAGCAAGCCACACCTAAAAGCAAGCCACTTCCCAGAGCAAGCCACACCCCAGAGTAAGCCACACCAAAGACCAAGCGACACTCCCGAGTAAGCCACACCTCATGTAGGAAAAAAGTGTACAGTAGGGAAAAAAGTAGACAGTAAGGAAAAAAATAGACAATAGGGAAAAAAATGAACAGTAGGGAAAAAAAATGAACAGTAGGGAAAAAGTAGACAGGGAAAAAAGTGGAAGTAGGGAAAAAGTGGACAGTAGAGAAAAAAGTGGACAGTAGAGAAAAAAGTGGACAGTAGGGAAAAAAGTGGACATTAGGGGAAAAAAGTGGACAGTAGGAAAACAAGTGGACAGTAGGAAAACAAGTGGACAGTAGGAAAACAAGTGGTCAGTAGTAAAACAAGTGGACAGTAGTAAAACAAGTAGTCAGTAGTAAAACAAGTGGACAGTAGTAAAACAAGTGGACAGTAGTAAAACAAGTGGTCAGTAGTAAAACATGACTCACGAAATCGTAATGACACGATTGCAAACAAACCCTACCACGGGTGGGGTTAGAACCCGCGGTCAGAGAGTCTCAAAACTCCAAACCGACGCGCTAGCCACTGGGCCAGCTGGCTACAATAAGATTCATCCAACTAAGTACTATATTTCTACACCATAGGAAGGTTAGCATAGGCACCACTGTGTCCACAAATGCAAGTTTTAGCGGTCTGGAGTTTTGAGACACTCTGATCGCGGGTTCTAACCCCACCCGTGGTATGGTTTGACATTAGGAAAACAAGTGACGTAGGAAAACAAGTGACAGTCTGCCTGGCCTCGTCCAGAACTATGTTTTTAGTGACAATGATATAATGTAGCTGCTGTGGTAGCGAGTCACGCACCAACAGTGAAGCAGGTGAAGCAGTGAAGCAAGAAGTAGAAGCAGTGAAGTACTGAAGCAGGTGAAGCACTGAAGCGGGTGAAGTATTATAGCAGGTGAGGCACTGAAGTAAGTGAAGTACTGAAGCAGGTGAAGTATTGAAGTAGGTGAAGTACTGAAACAGGTGAAGCACTGAAACAGGTGAATCAGTGAAGTAGTGTTGTGAGTGGTGAGGAACTCTCAAGGTCAGAAAGACCAAAAGAAACTCATCATTTACTGTTGTTATTGAAACAATATAAAGGTCACAATACTGACCCTAGCTGGAACAATATAAAGGTCACAATACTGACCCTAGCTGGAAAATCATAAAGGTCACAATACGACCCTGGCTGCAAAATATAAAGGTCACAATACTACCCTGGCTTGAACAATATAAAGGTCACAATACTGACCCTAGCTGGAACAATATAAAGGTCACAATACTGACCCTGGCTGCAACAATATAAAGGTCACAATACTGACCCTGGCTGCAACAATATAAAGGTCACAATACTGACCCTGGATGCAACAATATAAAGGTCACAATACTGACCCTGGCTGCAACAATATAAAGGTCACAATACTGACCCTGGCTGCAACAATATAAAGGTCACAATACTGACCCTGGATGCAACAATATAAAGGTCACAATACTGACCCTGGCTGCAACAATATAAAGGTCACAATACTGACCCTGGCTGCAACAATATAAAGGTCACAATACTGACCCTGGCTGCAACAATATAAAGGTCACAATACTGACCCTCAACAATGGCAATGACATGGAACAATATAAAGGTCACAATACTGACCCTGGCTGCAACAATATAAAGGTCACAATACTGACCCTGGCTGCAACAATATAAAGGTCACAATACTGACCCTGGATGCAACAATATAAAGGTCACAATACTGACCCTGGCTGCAACAATATAAAGGTCACAATATGACCCTGCTGCAACAATATAAAGGTCACAATACTGACCCTGGATGCAACAATATAAAGGTCACAATACTGACCCTGGCTGCAACAATATAAAGGTCACAATACTGATCCTGGCTGCAACAATATAAAGGTCACAATACTGACCCTGGCTGCAACAATATAAAGGTCACAATACTGACCCTGGCTGCAACAATATAAAGGTCACAATACTGACCCTGGCTGCAACAATATAAAGGTCACAATACTGACCTTGGCTGCAACAATATAAAGGTCACAATACTGACCCTGGCTGCAACAATATAAAGGTCACAATACTGACCCTGGCTGCAACAATATAAAGGTCACAATAATGACCCTGGCTGCAACAATATAAAGGTCCCAATACTGACCCTGGCTGCAACAATATAAAGGTCACAATACTGACCCTGGCTGCAACAATATAAAGGTCACAATACTGACCCTGGCTGCAACAATATAAAGGTCACAATACTGACCCTGGCTGCAACAATATAAAGGTCACAATACTGACCCTGGCTGCAACAATATAAAGGTCACAATACTGACCCTGGCTGCAACAATATAAAGGTCACAATAATGACCCTGGCTGCAACAATATAAAGGTCACAATAATGACCCTGGCTGCAACAATACACAATGGTCCAAGACAGAGCGAAACGTCGTCTTAATCTTCGCTCTCTAAATGCAAGATATCTGTATGTTGCTGTTGTTGTTGTTAGAACTACGATGGTTTGAGGTTATTGTCTGTTCTTATGAAGACGTTTCGCCCAGCAGGGACTCTTACAGAAGTGTGGTGTAAACTTGTGTTGGGCTCATCGCTGCAGATAGCGTGCAAGGTGTCCTTGGTGGGGAGAAAGAACTTACCACCTGCGTTATGTGGGGAGAAACAGGTTTGACGGTTCTAAGAGCAAGTACTGGACACTGTGGTGGTCAGGGAGCAGCAAGTTACCTCAGCAGTGAAACAGTTAGTGGTGGTGGTGGGGGTGCTAGTGGTGGTGGTTGTGGTACTGGTGGTGGTGGTCCTGGTGGTTGTGGTGGTACTCGTGGTGGTGGTGGTACTGGTACTGGCGGTGGTACTGGTGGTGGAAGTGGTGGTGGTAGTGGTACCGGTGGTGGTAGAGGTACTACTGGTGGTAGAGGTACTAGTGGTGGTAGAGGTACTAGTGGTGGTGGGGACTGGTGGTGGTACTGGTGGTTGTGGTGGACTGGTGGTATTGGTGGTGATGGTGGTACTGGAGGTGGTACTGGTACTGGTGGTGGTACTGGTGGGGGTGGTTCTGGTGGTAATGGTGGTGATGCTACTGGTGGTGGTGGTACTGGTGGTGCTGGTCTTCAGCTTCAGTGGTACTGGTGGTAGTACTGGTGGTTAGTGGTGATGGTACTGGTGGTAGTACTGCTGGTGGGTGGTGGTGGTACTGATGGTAGTACTGGTGGTGGGTGGTGATGGTACTGGTGGTGGTACTGGTGGTGGTGGTACTGGTGGTAGTGCTGGTGGTGGGTGGTGTTGCTACTGGTGGTGCTGGTCTTCAGCTTCAGTGGTACTGGTGGTAGTACTGGTGGTGGGTGGTGATGGTACTGGTGGTGGTACTGGTGGTGGTACTGGTGGTGGTGGTACTGGTAGTAGTGCTGGTGGTGGGTGGTGGTGGTACTGGTGGTGGTGGTACTGGTAGTAGTACTGGTGGTGGGTGGTGGTGGTACTGGTGGTAGTACTGGTGGTGGGTGGTGGTAGTACTGGTGGTACTGGTATTCAGCTTCAGTGAAGAAACACAACCTTCACATAGTTAATACAATACTCACAGTGTTTACTGCGCTTATAAAGCTCCATTTACCTAACAAGGTAACTGACATTTGGTTGGTGAGTTGTACTGGTAGGTCACAGGCTCTTCCAGGTTCACTCTGCTCACTTAAAACTACATAAGCATGGCTACAACTAAGTACGAACTTGGGAAAGGAAATAAATATGGGTCAACCAGTGCACAATGGCGGGGGTATTTAGCAACGGTTGAGGGAGTACGTTCAGTACGGGAAGTGAACAGGAATACCACACGTACGTGTATCTCTCTCGGGATAGGAGACATGAGAGACAAGGGGGGGAGGGGGGAGGGTAACAGATACACAACGCGAAGCACCTCTCCAGACATTTACTGACCCCCTCCCTTTTGAACTCCAGCCATTTATCGACCCCCTTCGGTAGTGCAGTCGACCCTTAGGGGCCGTTAAACTCTACGGTAACGCCATGCCTTGTTACGAAAGATGATGGTTGAAACCAAACCACGGGTGGGGTTCGAACCCGCGGTCAGAGATGATTGAAGGTTAAGAAAGATGATTGATGAAGATTGATAAAATGATGGTTGAATGTTCTTAAGATGATGGTTGAATGTTCTTAAGCTGATGGTTGAATGTTCTTAAGATGATGGTTGAATGTTCTTAAGATGGTGGTTGAATATTCTTAAGATGATGGTTGAATATTCTTAAGATGATAATTGAATATTCTTAAGATGATGGTTGGATGTTCTTAAGATGACGGTTGGATGTTCTTAAGATGATGGTTGGATGTTCTTAAGATGACGGTTAGATGTTCTTAGGATGACGGTTGGATGTTCTTAAGATGATGGTTGAATGTTCTTAAGATGATGGTTGGATGTTCTTAAGATGATGGTTGAATGTTCTTAAGATGATGGTTGGATGTTCTTAAGATGATGGTTGAATGTTCTTAAGATGGTGGTTGAATATTCTTAAGATGATGGTTGAATATTCTTAAGATGATAATTGAATATTCTTAAGATGATGGTTGGATGTTCTTAAGATGATGGTTGAATGTTCTTAAGATGATGGTTGAATGTTCTTAAGATGATGGTTGAATGTTCTTAAGATGATGGTTGAATGTTCTTAAGATGATGGTTGAATGTTCTTAAGATGATGGTTGGATGTTCTTAAGATGATGGTTGAATGTTCTTAAGATGATGGTTGAATGTTCTTAAGGTGATGATTGAATGTTCTTAAGATGATGGTTGAATGTTCTTAAGATGATGGTTGAATGTTCTTAAGATGATGGTTGAATGTTCTTAAGATGATGGTTGAATGTTCTTAAGATGATGGTTGAATGTTCTTAAGATGATGATTGAGGTTGAGGGACTGATCACCTGTAATCTACGTCTCGATAATAAAGATACCACATTATTGTACATCGTGTGTTGTTCATCTGTACTGTACATAACAACAATTTAAACAACACAGATTAGCACACGATGTAGCTGAGAGTGCTGAGTGAGTCCCAGCAGGTTGTTACAGTAGCTGAGGACAGTGCTGAGTGAGTCCCAGCAGGTTGTTACAGTAGCTGAGGAGAGTGCTGAGTGAGTCCCAGCAGGTTGTTACAGTAGTTGAGTGCTGAGTGAGTCCCAGCAGGTTGTTACAGTAGCTGAGGACAGTGCTGAGTGAGTCCCAGCAGGTTGTTACAGTAGCTGAGTAGAGTGCTGAGTGAGTCCCAGCAGGTTGTTACAGTAGCTGAGGACAGTGCTGAGTGAGTCCCAGCAGGTTGTTACAGTAGCTGAGGACAGTGCTGAGTGAGTCCCAGCAGGTTGTTACAGTAGCTGAGGACAGTGCTGAGTGAGTCCCAGCAGGTTGTTACAGTAACTGAGGACAGTGCTGAGTGAGTCCCAGCAGGTTGTTACAGTAGCTGAGGACAGTGCTGAGTGAGTCCCAGCAGGTTGTTACAGTAGCTGAGGACAGTGCTGAGTGAGTCCCAGCAGGTTGTTACAGTAACTGAGGACAGTGCTGAGTGAGTCCCAGCAGGTTGTTACAGTAGCTGAGGACAGTGCTGAGTGAGTCCCAGCAGGTTGTTACAGTAGCTGAGGACAGTGCTGAGTGAGTCCCAGCAGGTTGTTACAGTAACTGAGGACAGTGCTGAGTGAGTCCCAGCAGGTTGTTACAGTAGCTGAGGACAGTGCTGAGTGAGTCCCAGCAGGTTCCTACAGTAGCTGAGGAGAGTGCTGAGTGAGCCCAGCAGGTTGTTACAGTAGCTGAGGAGAGTGCTGAGTGAGTCCCAGCAGGTTGTTACAGTAGCTGAGGACAGTGCTGAGTGAGTCCCAGCAGGTTGTTACAGTAGCTGAGGACAGTGCTGAGTGAGTCCCAGCAGGTTGTACAGTAGCTGAGGACAGTGCTGAGTGAGTCCCAGCAGGTTGTTACAGTAACTGAGGACAGTGCTGAGTGAGTCCCAGCAGGTTGTTACAGTAACTGAGACAGTGCTGAGTGAGTCCCAGCAGGTTGTTACAGTAGCTGAGGACAGTGCTGAGTGAGTCCCAGCAGGTTGTTACAGTAGCTGAGGAGAGTGCTGAGTGAGTCCCAGCAGGTTGCTACAGTAGCTGAGGACAGTGCTGAGTGAGTCCCAGCAGGTTGTTACAGTAGCTGAGGACAGTGCTGAGTGAGTCCCAGCAGGTTGTTACAGTAGCTGAGGAAAGTGCTGAGTGAGTCCCAGCAGGTTGTTACAGTAGCTGAGGACAGTGCTGAGTGAGTCCCAGCAGGTTGTTACAGTAGCTGAAGAGAGTGCTGAGTGAGTCCCAGCAGGTTGTTACAGTAGCTGAGGACAGTGCTGAGTGAGTCCCAGCAGGTTGTTACAGTAGCTGAGGACAGTGCTGAGTGAGTCCCAGCAGGTTGTTACAGTAGCTGAAGAGAGTGCTGAGTGAGTCCCAGCAGGTTCTTACAGTAGCTGAGGAGAGTGCTGAGTGAGTCTCAGCAGGTTGTTACAGTAGCTGAAGAGAGTGCTGAGTGAGTCCCAGCAGGTTGTTACAATAGCTGAGGACAGTGCTGAGTGAGTCCCAGCAGGTTGTTACAGTAGCTGAAGAGAGTGCTGAGTGAGTCCCAGCAGGTTGTTACAGTAGCTGAGGAGAGTGCTGAGTGAGTCCCAGCAGGTTGTTACAGTAGCTGAAGAGAGTGCTGAGTGAGTCCCAGCAGGTTGTTACAGTAGCTGAGGACAGTGCTGAGTGAGTCCCAGCAGGTTGTTACAGTAGCTGAAGAGAGTGCTGAGTGAGTCCCAGCAGGTTGTTACAGTAGCTGAGGACAGTGCTGAGTGAGTCCCAGCAGGTTGTTACAGTAGCTGAAGAGAGTGCTGAGTGAGTCCCAGCAGGTTGTTACAGTAGCTGAGGACAGTGCTGAGTGAGTCCCAGCAGGTTGTTACAGTAGCTGAAGAGAGTGCTGAGTGAGTCCCAGCAGGTTGTTACAGTAGCTGAGGAGAGTGCTGAGTGAGTCCCAGCAGGTTGTTACAGTAGCTGAAGAGAGTGCTGAGTGAGTCCCAGCAGGTTGTTACAGTAGCTGAGGACAGTGCTGAGTGAGTCCCAGCAGGTTGTTACAGTAGCTGAAGAGAGTGCTGAGTGAGTCCCAGCAGGTTGTTACAGTAGCTGAGGACAGTGCTGAGTGAGTCCCAGCAGGTTGTTACAGTAGCTGAAGAGAGTGCTGAGTGAGTCCCAGCAGGTTGTTACAGTAGCTGAGGACAGTGCTGAGTGAGTCCCAGCAGGTTGTTACAGTAGCTGAAGAGAGTGCTGAGTGAGTCCCAGCAGGTTGTTACAGTAGCTGAGGACAGTGCTGAGTGAGTCCCAGCAGGTTGTTACAGTAGCTGAAGAGAGTGCTGAGTGAGTCCCAGCAGGTTGTTACAGTAGCTGAGGACAGTGCTGAGTGAGTCCCAGCAGGTTGTTACAGTAGCTGAGGAGAGTGCTGAGTGAGTCCCAGCAGGTTGTTACAGTAGCTGAAGAGAGTGCTGAGTGAGTCCCAGCAGGTTGTTACAGTAGCTGAGGACAGTGCTGAGTGAGTCCCAGCAGGTTGTTACAGTAGCTGAGGACTATGAACTAGGGGGAGGCAATATAGGTTTACAACATGACACTGACGAATTAAACACAGGTTGAACACCAGTAGAGGTTGAGCCAACCAGTGGCTTCATCAGTGGCTTCATCAGTGGCTTCATCAGTGCAAGAAAAGACTGCAGAAGTGTTAATCAGTCACTCGGCCTGAGGGACTGATTACCTACTCTTCTACCGTCTTCAGTTCATGTATCTTTACTGAATTAGTAAAGCCGTTGATAATTAAGACATGTGCAAGAGTCGGGTATCTTTATTCTGAAACGTTTCGTGTGTACAGCCTTGAAAAAATATATATTTAGATAGTATATAAGAAAGCACTGGTTTGGTGATTGAGTTGTGGATGAGTGGAACAAACTCCCGAGTACCCTCATAGAAGCTAAAACCTTGTGTAGTTTTAGAAATAGGTTAGATAAATACATTAGTGGGTGTAGGTGAGTGTGACTTGGACCTGCCTTGCATGGACCAGTAGGACTGAAGAACCCACTCGTGGTGAAACTGTGTATTAGTGTCTTTTTCCACATGGACCAGTAGGCCTGCTGCAGTGCTCCTTCTTATGTTGCTCTTGTGTCTAATTCAGGGGTGAAGATTTTTTATTTTGGAAGGTCGCCTTAAAGTTAAATGTAATCTAATAAGCCGCATTAAAGACATTTTGATTAGATATACGTCAAAATGTCGGTTATTTTGTAACAAGTTAATTATTATATAATAAGTCCGATATTTTTTTTTTTAAATTGTAAATTGAAGTAAACTTTTAGTGACTCTGTTATGGCTGGTTTTTTTTTGGGAAAGAATTTGTATATTTGGTTGAGGCGTGGAGGTTCACAGCTCCAGGTGATCCTCCAGTTGTGTCTCCGTCATTCTCGGACCTTGAAGGTTAGGTAGGAGAATGTGGTTGAGAAACAATAAGTGGCTGAGAAACAATAAGTGGTTGAGAAACAATAAGTGGCTGAGAAACAATAAGTGATTGAGAAACAATAAGTGGTTGAGAAACAATAAGTGGTTGAGAAACAATAAGTGGTTGAGAAACAATAAGTGGTTGAGAAACAATAAGTGGCTGAGAAACAATAAGTGATTGAGAAACAATAAGTGGTTGAGAAACAATAAGTGGTTGAGAAACAATAAGTGGTTGAGAAACAATAAGTGGTTGAGAAACAATAAGTGGCTGAGAAACAATAAGTGATTGAGAAACAATAAGTGGTTGAGAAACAATAAGTGATTGAGAAACAATAAGTGGCTGAGAAACAATAAGTGGTTGAGAAACAATAAGTGGCTGAGAAACAATAAGTGATTGAGAAACAATAAGTGGTTGAGAAACAATAAGTGATTGAGAAACAATAAGTGGCTGAGAAACAATAAGTGATTGAGAAACAATAAGTGGTTGAGAAACAATAAGTGACTGAGAAACAATAAGTGGCTGAGAAACAATAAGTGGCTGAGAAACAATAAGAGGTTCCCCTGGTCTAATTAATCCACGAGTCAACATTGTATACAAGGAGGTTGCATCTGAGTGGGACTCGCGTATAACACGGCAGTATCGACAATGGGTTGGTTACATATTTTTTGTTAGTTGGACTTGCCTAGTATGGGCCAACAGGCCTACTGCAGTGTTCCTCAACTCTTATGTTCTTACGACAGATATATTGACAACGTGACGTTACCAGACGACCCAAGAATTACACCCGCGCGTTACTACCTCTTAGCCAAACACTAGGTTAAATTACTCTAACCTAAGTTAGCTACTAACATGTACTTGCGTTTACAACGCGCAGAACCGACCACACCGCCGTGACGCATGCGTAAAATGAACGCATTTTATATTACAACACTGATAACAAAACTGGTTTTTAGCGGCGCACAAACCTGGTGGATATCAAGACACTTGGAGTGTTATCTTAACATCAAGAAGATAAACGTCTTTAACCCATCTTATACGTCTTGGAAAGTAGGTTAAACAATTCTCATCTTATTATATATTTTCCCTATCTACTATATTTTCTCCTATCTACTATATTTTCCCCTATCTACTATATTTTCCCCTATCTACTATATTTTCCCCTATCTACTATATTTTCCCCTATCTACTATATTTTCTCCTAACTGCTATATATTTGTATTATATTTTTCCTTTATTACAAGTTTCCTTTAAGTTTTATATTCGTATTTCAGGTTCTCTGGTGTTTCTTTTGTTCACTGTTAACTTTGCTGTTTTTGTTGACTGCTTACCCATCCCAGCAACAGAAACAGAAGGTGCAGCAGCAACAACAGCAACAACAACAGCAGCAACAGCAGCAACAATATCAGCAACAAGTGCAGCAGCATCAGAAACAGAAGGTACAGCAGCAGCAACAACATCAGCAAAAGCAGGTGCAGCATCAGGTACAACAGCAGCAGCAGCAGTAGTTGCTATTGTGATAACCTAGTACAGCAGCAGCAGTAGGTACTCTTCTGATAGCCTAGTACAGCAGCAGCAGTAGGTACTCTTCTGATAGCCTAGTACAGCAGCAGCAGTAGGTACTCTTCTGATAGCCTAGTACAGCAGCAGCAGTAGGTACTCTTCTGATAGCCTAGTACAGCAGCAGCAGTAGGTACTCTTCTGATAGCCTAGTACAGCAGCAGCAGTAGGTACTCTTCTGATAGACTAGTACAGCAGCAGCAGTAGGTACTCTTCTGATAGCCTAGTACAGCAGCAGCAGTAGGTACTCTTCTGATAGCCTAGTACAGCAGCAGCAGTAGGTACTCTTCTGATAGCCTAGTACAGCAGCAGCAGTAGGTACTCTTCTGATAACCTAGTACAGCAGCAGCAGTAGGTACTCTTCTGATAGCCTAGTACAGCAGCAGCAGTAGGTACTCTTCTGATAGCCTAGTACAGCAGCAGCAGTAGGTACTCTTCTGATAACCTAGTACAGCAGCAGCAGTAGATACTCTTCTGATAGCCTAGTACAGCAGCAGCAGTAGGTACTCTTCTGATAGCCTAGTACAGCAGCAGCAGTAGGTACTCTTCTGATAGCCTAGTACAGCAGCAGCAGTAGGTACTCTTCTGATAACCTAGTACAGCAGCAGCAGTAGGTACTCTTCTGATAGCCTAGTACAGCAGCAGCAGTAGGTACTCTTCTGATAGCCTAGTACAGCAGCAGCAGTAGGTACTCTTCTGATAGCCTAGTACAGCAGCAGCAGTAGGTACTATTCTGATAGCCTAGTACAGCAGCAGCAGTAGGTACTCTTCTGATAGCCTAGTACAGCAGCAGCAGTAGGTACTCTTCTGATAGCCTAGTACAGCAGCAGCAGTAGGTACTCTTCTGATAGCCTAGTACAGCAGCAGCAGTAGGTACTCTTCTGATAGCCTAGTACAGCAGCAGCAGTAGGTACTCTTCTGATAGCCTAGTACAGCAGCAGCAGTAGGTACTCTTCTGATAGCCTAGTACAGCAGCAGCAGTAGGTACTCTTCTGATAGCCTAGTACAGCAGCAGCAGTAGGTACTCTTCTGATAGCCTAGTACAGCAGCAGCAGTAGGTACTCTTCTGATAGCCTAGTACAGCAGCAGCAGTAGGTACTCTTCTGATAGCCTAGTACAGCAGCAGCAATCATGCGCTTTATTGTGAATTCTTCCAGTTATGTTTATATGGAAACCGATATGCTTGTCTGCAAACACAACCTCCATCGTCCATGAACTAAGATTACCCTGAACTATGTGTTCATTGTTCACATTGATCATCGGTGCAAAACACAGCACTGAAGTCAATGGTCAACACATTATCAGATCAAGTACACAGACAGTTCTTTTGTCTGACTCTATCAGTGACTTCAACTGCTCGCTTGTCTATTGCTTTCAAACCTCGGGACGTTTATACGGCCCCAAAGACGCTATATTTGGCAACATAACTCCCACACAGAACAATTCCCGTACACTGGGCGACTCCAGCCCACAGGGGTACACACAATGCCCCAGTCTTAGTCCACTGCCCGTCCTGGGCACCTCGATCTACCTCTGGTGGTGAATTCGCTGACCTAGCAACATTTTTTTCGCTTCATTCCCTGATGTGATTATCATCAGTTTGGGTTGGTTTAGCCTTTCTCTTAATTGATTTGTAACTCTTCCTTCCTCAACATTATTACTTGTTCCTTTATTTCGTCTTTTGATTTAGCCGTGTAGTAGTTTTTACTGTGATTCAACCTTTGTTGCTGTGTTTCTCTTGTGTTTGTTGATGGTCATGGTGCTGCTTCTCCGTCTCTCCCGTCCTTCGCTTCCCCAAGTTGTCTCATGCTCTAGTGAGTCCTCACTATGTCGTTCTGCATCTGTACGTAAACCACAGACTTTCTCTCTCCAGCCCATTGCTTCTTTGTACGAATTTCTACTGTGTGTTTGTGTGTGTGTGAGAGGGAGAGATAGACAGAGATTACCTATTTGTGGCTACTGAACCAGAACTGTGCTCATGTTTTCTCATTCATCACATATTTTTAAAACTGTCAGTGTTTGTAGCATTTATTGCCTTTTACTTTTAAATAATTCCATCGGTCAATAACTCTGCGAAGTAGAATTCTGTGGTGTTCCTTCAGCACCTCTTCTTCCTTCAGTTTACAACTGTGGCTTCTTGCTATCCTTCTTGAAATTACTAAGACGCTTCTTTATCCACTCTTCCATGTTATTTTTTAACCGTTCATGTCGTTAGTAATAAGTAAGGTTATTTAGGTGCAGGTACACATAAGTACAATTACCCTACCTAGTAACATATGTAAAAATGATCTAGGATAACCCAAAAAAAGTCAGACAAAGTGACTTATTTCCATTGGGGGTCGTCCTATCTTCCTGCTATCAGCCAGCTTGATATTCCTGCTATCAGCCAGCTTGATATTCCTGCTATCAGCCAGCTTGATCTTCCTGCTATCAGCCAGCTTGATCTCCCTGCTATCAGCCAGCTTGATCTTCCTGCTATCAGCCAGCTTGATCTTCCTGCTATCAGCCAGCTTGATCTTCCTGCTATCAGCCAGCTTGATCTTCCTGCTATCAGCCAGCCTGAGAGAGCCTGGACATCTTTCAGTATTTTCAGTGTTTCCTCACGACCGTAGTTTTTAACTCTGGTGGTATTTTGTAGTTCTTCTAACTTTGTTTCTTAGGTGGTGGCAACACACAGCCACTGTATATTAAAATTCTGGTCTAAAATATATTGTACACAGATCTTTTTGCAGCATTTCTCTATCCATATATATGATATAATTCGTCAGTGCAGCAAACGAGTTTCTCATAATTTCGTTCACATGATCTAGCAACTTTTCTTTGTAATAATTAATAATAACCCTTCTAGGACCCTCTATGTGTGCACAATATTTTGTCACAATCTTCAAGTGACATGATTTTGCTTTCTCCCATTTTTATACCATGGCATTTATTTACACTAAATTGCCTCATCTATCACTCTATGTGTTCAATTAATTCAAGTCATTCTGTAAAAGTTTAGTCATTTTATTATATGTTATACCTAAGATTTTTGCATCGTTTCAAAACATAGTTTTTATTCTTTCCGGTAAATCATTTATATAGATCCACAGGTGATACGAAGCTGTGTTTACTGTTTTATCTATGTCTGCTACGAAGATGAGAAACAGCAAAGGTGTTAAATCTTTGGTTAGACTAAATTTGGTTTTGTTTCCCATAATACTTTGTATTCTCTTTGTTTTTCCTACTGCCCTAATTTTATGGGATGCGATGAATTTGTGGGCCAGTGGGCCGCCAGCAACAGCAGCCTGGGTGACCAGGCAAGCTTGGCCCAAGGCCAAAAGGCATAATATGGTTACATACACCAAATGCCTTTGCAAAATCCACGTAGATCACTTCATGTTTGTCTTTACATGTCATTAAGATGCAACAGTGTGAGGAGTATATTACCACACGTTGTGTAGGTCATTATTTTCCATAAATCCTTAACTTTGCGTCTCATCAGCCTTTCAAAGACTTCTCTTTCTATTTGTGATGTTATTGCTACTGGTCTGTAAGTTGTTGACATTGCTGACTCTCCCTAACGAGGATTTGCTACGTCTTCAATTTTCAAGGCCTCTACAATTTTACCTAAACCTAAGCTTTTTTCCTCCAAAAAAAAAAAAGAATGTTGTTGATAATGGTCCTCTGCATGTTTTTATAAATATCAAGTTACAGAAAGCACTTCCGAGTACTGCGTGCATGGGTACGCTTTGTATGTTTTTCGATGCTGAGAGATATATAAGAGGTCAGATATGCCACTACAAATATACCAAATTGCTATAAAAATATCCCCAAATGTCGCAAATCATTAACAAAGTTGGTATATAATATGTCAAAGATTGCAAACTATAGCATTCTAGTAAGCGAGGCCTGCTCACAGACCGGAGTATACCTCCAGGTATACTCCAGGTAAGCTCACCAAATTAAATAATAATGTATTAGTTATAAGATTATATTAAGACCCCCAAAATGCTCAACATAACCATAACAATGTTAATGTTAAATCAGTTATATAATGTACTTTATAGCAATAATAATAATTAAGATTATCCTTACCATTACCATCATTATTATATAACTGATAGGACGGACACAGTTCCCTTTATGGGATGGTACACGGGATTTCTTTTACTAAACGCATGAGAAATGGAATCTGAAACAGTGCTGACTTCCAGTACTTTACTGCTGACCAACGGGAAGGCTTCAAGGGCGAGCTTGAGCTGAGTGTCTGGTCTCACATTCCATTGGTCAGGCGAGCTGAATGTAAACAGACGAGCTGAATGCAAACAGACGTGCTGAAAGTCAGAACACTCAGTGACTGGAGCGCACCAGCGTGGTTCTTACTCCCAAAGTTCTCCTATTCCTCTAAATTTCACCATTCTAGAACGTCAGTCAGTATTTGAATTTCAATGCATAAAGGCGTGAACTTCATTTCGATGGGTAAATAAAGTTCGTGAAAGATTTGGAAGTGCACATGACGTGTGAGTGAAATTCCGTCATGCAAGAAGCAGAGGAAATTCTCAATACCGCCCAAGCCACCGCAACATTCCACTGGGGTCAAGGACCCCAGTGGAAATAAGTCACTTTGTCTGACTTTTTGTGTTATCCTGCTAGGTAATCAACACACCTGCTGTTATGTACGTTAATGTATGTAACTGTATTTATGAGTACCTGTACCTAAATAAATTTACTTACTAGTGACTCTTGAAATTGATGATTAAGACACATGTGCAACAGTTGGGTAGCAACAGTAGCAGCAAATAAAGATGATATAATCAGTCCATCAACGTTGGAGAAATAGTTTTTGAGGTGGTCAGTCCCTCAGCCTGGAGAAGAATTCAGCTCCATGGTCTGGAACGACATGAAGCTGAAGCCTGAGAACGGAGACTTAAATACTCTCGAAGGTGAGGTGGAAGATCTCGAAGACGTTGCAGGGGACAGCCTTCACTAGAAGTAAGCTTACTGGCCCATGACGGACAGGTCCCTCTGGAATCCAACCCTTCTCACTCATAACTAGTAGCTAAGCGATGATACATAAAGCTGAATACAATGAAAATATACGTACGTATCATGTATATTAATGATCAAACTGTGTTCTCTGCTCTTTTCAGTTAACTAACAGATAGTGACGAGTCAGTGAAGTAGAATCAACTGGAGGTGTTGGTTAGTGTATATGTGTACCTCAAGAGGAAGGGACCTCCAGCGAAGATACTGAAGACATGACCCATGAATCGTAATGACGCGATTGCAAACAAACCATACCACGGGTGGGGTTAGAACCCGCGATCAGAGAGTCTCAAAACTCTCTAACCGCGGGTTCTAACCCCACCCGTGGTATGGTTTGATACTGAAGAATCAGCACAGAAAAAATGTGAAACGCAAGATGTCATAAAATATAATAATAATTACTAATAATAACAACAAAAACAATAATAATTACAATAATACTACCAATAATAACTATAATAATAATAATTACAATAATACTATTATTATTATTATTATAAATAAAACTAAGACATTGGCTACCCGAGGACAATTCTTAGTTTCAGTGAGTCACCCAGGGTGTGGCTCAGAGTGAAAGCCACACCATAAAACAGCAACGTTGTCGACCCACCTTGGCAAGACGGGCCAGGCTGTAGGTTGTGTTGGCACTCCGCCGGAGGCATGGTGCCCAGAACATGGCAACTGTCAGTATATGGCAACACTGAAGCATTGTTGAGTTGCAATGTTGTTTAGATCACGTCTTGGAACTAACCAGGATGATTTCAAGGTTTGTTGTCACACTGTGTTGGTAACATTAGTTCAGTCTGTTTGCACACTGTGTTGGTAACATTAGTTCAAGTATAAGAGGGTTCGAAACATCGACCATTCGTCAACAATAACAAAAAGGCAGAGGAACACTTAAACAAGACAACCTTTACCATGTAAACAAGATACATACTGAGGGTAATAGCAATTCACTGTGAAGATGTTTCTCCCAACAGGACCGTCACCAGGTCACCTGGTCACCAGGTCACCTGGGGGAGGCAGCAAGGCCTCCAGTGTATCTAAACCACGGGTATATCTCTGTGTATCTAAACCACGGGTATATCTATGTGTATCTAAACCACGGGTATATCTCTCAGTGTATCTAAACCATAAGTATATCTCTCAGTGTATCTAAACCATGGGTATATCTCTCAGTGTATCTAAACCATGGGTATATCTCTCAGTGTATCTAAACCATGAGTATATCTCTCAGTGTATCTAAACCATGGGTATATCACTCAGTGTATCTAAACCATGAGTATATCTCTCAGTGTATCTAAACCATGAGTATATCTCTCAGTGTATCTAAACCACGGGTATATCTCTCAGTGTATCTAAACCATGGGTATATCTCTCAGTGTATCTAAACCATGGGAATATCTCTCAGTGTATCTAAACCACGGGTATATCTCTCAGTGTATCTAAACCATAAGTATATCTATCAGTGTATCTAAACCACGGGTATATCTCTCAGTGTATCTAAACCACGGGTATATCTCTCAGTGTATCTAAACCACGGGTATATCTCTGTGTATCTAAACAATGAGTATATCTCTCAGTGTATCTAAACCACGGGTATATCTTTCAGTGTATCTAAACCACGGGTATATCTCTCAGTGTATCTAAACCATGAGTATATCTATCAGTGTATCTAAACCACGGGTATATCTCTGTGTTTCTAAACCACGGGTATATCTCTCAGTGTATCTAAACCACGGGTATATCTCTCAGTGTATCTAAACCATGAGTGTATCTCTCAGTGTATCTAAACCACGGGTATATCTCTTAGTGTATACACACTGAAAGTTTAATTTCTATTTTGAAGATTAAAATAGTCTTCCTTGGTGGAGTGACCTGGTGGAGCGACAAGGTGGAGTGACCTGGTGGAGCGACAAGGTGGAGTGACCTGGTGGAGCGACCTGGTGGAGCTACCTGGTGGAGCGACCTGGTGGAGTGACCTGGTGGAGTGACCTGGTGGAGCGACCTGGAGTGACCTGGTGGAGTGACCTGGTGGAGCAACCTGGTGGAGCGACCTGGTGGAGCGACCTGGTGGACTGACCTAGTGGAGCGACCTGGTGGAGTGCCCTGGTGGAGCGACCTGGTGGAGCGACCTGGTGGAGTGACCTGGTGGAGCGACCTGGTGGAGCGACCTGGAGTGACCTGGTGGAGCGACCTGGAGTGACCTGGTGGAGCGACCTGGAGTGACCTGGTAGAGCGATCTGGAGTGACCTGGTGGAGTGACCTGGTAGTGACCTGCTGAAGTGACCTGGTGGAGCGACCTGGTAGTGACCTGGTGGAGAGACCTGGTAGTGACCTGGTGGAGCGACCTGGTGGAGTGACCTGGTAGTGACCTGCTGGAGTTTACAGGTTTGACACCTAACAAGCCAAGAGATACAAGAACAAGATGTATGTAGTGTTGGTGTATCAGCCTCACCAACACTGGTGAACCAGCATCACTAACACTGGTGTACCAGCCTCACCAACACTGGTGTACCAGCCTCACCAACACTGGTGTACCAGCATCACCAACACTGGTGTACCAGCATCACCAACACTGGTGTACCAGCATCACCAACACTGGTGTACCAGCATCACCAACACCAACCTGTCAGGAAGACAGCAGCGAGTCACGGTACGTGGTGAGGTGTCAGAGTGGGCGCCGGTGACGAGCGGGGTTCCACAGGGGTCAGTCCTGGGACCAGTGCTGTTTCTGGTATTTGTGAACGACATGTCGGAAGGAATAGACTCCGAAGTGTCCCTGTTTGCAGATGATGTGAAGCTGATGAGAAGAATTCAGTCGGACGAGGACCAGGCAGAACTACAAAGGGATCTGGAGAGGCTGCAAGCCTGGTCCAGCAATTGGCTCCTGGAGTTCAACCCCACCAAGTGCAAAGTCATGAAGATTGTGGAAGGGCAAAGAAGACCGCAGACGGAGTACAGCCTAGGGGGCCAGAGACTGCAAACATCAATCAAAGAAAAAGACCTTGGGGTGAGTATAACACCAGGTACATCTCCTGAGGCGCACATCAACCAAATAACTGCTGCAGCATATGGGCGCCTAGCAAACCTAAGAACAGCATTCCGACATCTTAATAAAGAATCGTTCAGGACCCTGTACACTGTGTACGTTAGGCCCATACTGGAGTACGCAGCACCAGTTTGGAACCCACACCTAGCCAAGCACGTGAAGAAGCTCAAGAAAGTGCAAAGGTTTGCAACAAGACTAGTCCCAGAGCAAAGGGGTATGTCCTACGAGGAGAGGTTAAGGGAAATCGACCTGACGACACTGGAGGACAGGAGGGATAGGGGGGACATGATAACAACATATAAGATACTGAGGGGAATTGACAAAGTGGATAGAGACAGAATGTTCCAGAGATGGGACACAGCAACAAGGGGACACAGTTGGAAGTTGAAGACTCAGATGAATCACAGAGATGTTAGGAAGTATTTCTTCAGTCACAGAGTGGTCGGGAAGTGGAATAGTTTAGGAAGTGATGTAGTGGAGGCAGGCTCCATACATAGCTTTAAGAAGAGGTATGATAAAGCTCATGGCGCAGGGAGAGTGACCCAGTAGCGGCCAGTGAAGAGGCGGGGCCAGGAGCTATGAATCGACCCCTGCAACCACAACTAGGTGAGTACAACTAGGTGAGTACTGGTGTACCAGCATCACCAACACTGGTGTACCAGCATCACCAACACTGGTGTACCAGCATCACCAACACTGATGTACCAGCATCACCAACACTGATGTACCAGCATCACCAACACTGGTGGACCAGTATCACCAACACTACTCAACACTGGTGTACCAGCATCACCAACACTGGTGTACCAGCATCACCAACACTGGTGAACCAGTATCACCAACACCACTCAACACTGGTGTATTAGCCTCACTAACACTTCATCACTGGTGTACCATCCTCACCAACACTACACAACACTGGTGTACCATCCTCACCAACACTATATAACACTGGTGTACCATCCTCACCAACACTACACAACACTGGTGTACCATCCTCACCAACACTACATAACACTGGTGTACCATCCTCACCAACACTACACAACACAACACTGGTGTACCATCCTCACCAACACTACACAACACAACACTGGTGTAACAACCTCACCAACACTACACAACACAACACTGGTGTACCATCCTCACCAACATTACACAACACAACACTGGTGTAACAACCTCACCAACATTACACAACACAACACTGGTGTAACAACCTCACCAACATTACACAACACAACACTGGTGTACCAGCCTCTCCAACACAACACAACACTGGTGTACCATCCTCACCAACACTACACAACACAACACACTCAACACTGATAAACCAGCAACACAGTTCAGTGTTACTCTGGCCTCGCTGGGAGAAATTTAAGGCCATCTGAACATCAACATTTTCTACCTCATCTACCCCCATAATATAATAATAATAATAATAATAATAATAATAATAATAATAATAATAATAATAATAATATCTTTATTTCTACCAGTACATGTACAAGGTATACAGACCATAGCTGACATCAATGACATACTACTATATAGAAAGCCCCTTGTTATGCTGAGCATTTCCCGCAAATTAGGTCAGTTTTGTCCCAGGATGCAACCCATACCAGTCCACTAACATCCAGGTACCCATTTTTTACTGATGGGTGAACAGACAACAGGTGTAAAGTGACAAGCCCAATGTTTCTACCCTCGCTGGGAATCTACCTATTCCCCATGTATCTACCATCCCCCATGAATCTACCCATCCCATGAATCTACCATCCCCATGAATCTACCCATCCCCATAAATCTACCCATCCCTATGAATCTACCCATTCCTCCCATGAATCTACCATCCCCCCATGAATCTACCCATCACCATGAATATACCATCCCCCATGAATCTACCCACCCCCCATGAATCTACCCACCCACATGAATCTACCCATCCCCATGAATCTGCCCATTCCTCCCATGAATCTGCCCATTCCTCCCATGAATCTGCCCATTCCTCCCATGAATCTGCCCATTCCTCCCATGAATCTGCCCATTCCGCAGACTCTCAACGACTACTGGTGTTCAACACCAATGTCGAACACAGGTGTTTAACACTGGTGTTCAACACTGGTGTTCAACACTTCACCATAACTTTGACAACAGAATTTTCTCCTCATTTAGTAGCCATGAGAAAAGTGTGTCCTCATACTGACTCAAGTTACTGTACAGTGTCCTCATACTGACTCAAGTTACTGTACAGTGTCCTCATACTGACTCAAGTTACTGTACAGTGTCCTCATACTGACTCAAGTTACTGTACAGTGTCCTCATACTGACTCAAGTTACTGTACAGTGTCCTCATACTGACTCAAGTTACTGTACAGTGTCCTCATACTGACTCAAGTTACTGTACAGTGTCCTCATACTGACTCAAGTTACTGTACAGTGTCCTCACACTGACTCAAGTTACTGTAGTGTCCTCATACTGACTCGAGTTACTGTACAGTGTCCTCATACTGACTCAAGTTACTGTACAGTGTCCTCACACTGACTCAAGTTACTGTACAGTGTCCTCATACTGACTCGAGTTACTGTACAGTGTCCTCACACTGACTCAAGTTACTGTACAGTGTCCTCATACTGACTCAAGTTACTGTACAGTGTCCTCATACTGACTCAAGTTACTGTACAGTGTCCTCACACTGACTCAAGTTACTGTACAGTGTCCTCATACTGACTCAAGTTACTGTACAGTGTCCTCACACTGACTCAAGTTACTGTACAGTGTCCTCACACTGACTCAAGTTACTGTACAGTGTCCTCACACTGACTCAAGTTACTGTACAGTGTCCTCACACTGACTCAAGTTACTGTACAGTGTCCTCATACTGACTCAAGTTACTGTACAGTGTCCTCATACTGACTCAAGTTACTGTACAGTGTCCTCATACTGACTCAAGTTACTGTACAGTGTCCTCATACTGACTCAAGTTACTGTACAGTGTCCTCATACTGACTTAAGTTACTGTACAGTGTCCTCATACTGACTCAAGTTACTGTACAGTGTCCTCACACTGACTCAAGTTACTGTACAGTGTCCTCACACTGACTCAAGTTACTGTACAGTGTCCTCATACTGACTCAAGTTACTGTACAGTGTCCTCATACTTACTCAAGTTACTTACGTACACTGTGTCCTCACACTGAGTGAAGGTACCTACTAAGTTAAGTACCTTAGGTAGGTACCCAGGTGCCTACTTACTGTTATGTAACAGGAGTAAGGAAATCATTTCACTCTGAGAGTTTCACTAACACAAGTATCACTCTCACCTTCACTCTGAGAGTTTCACTAACACAAGTATCACTCTCACCTTCACTCTGAGAGTTTCACTAACACAAGTATCACTCACCTTCACTCTGAGAGTTTCACTAACACAAGTATCACTCTCACCTTCACTCTGAGAGTTTCACTAACACAAGTATCACTCTCACCTTCACTCTGAGAGTTTCACTAACACAAGTATCACTCTCACCTTCACTCTGAGAGTTTCACTAACACAAGTATCACTCTCACCTTCACTCTGAGAGTTTCACTAACACAAGTATCACTCTCACCTTCACTTTGAGAGTTTCACTAACACAAGTAACACTCACCTTCACTCTGGGAGTTTCACTTAACATTATCATGTCTGAGTGCCTCACATTATCATGTCTGAGTGCCATGGTCTGGAACATTGTTCCAGACCACTGAGCTGAACTCTTCTCCAAGCTGAGGGACTGACCACCTCAAATATTTGTTCTCCAAGGTTGATGGACTGATTACATCTTTATTTCACTATTACTGTTGCCTCTGTATTTGACTGAAGAAGTCTACTGTGTAGGCGAAACGTTTCATCAATAAAGATACCCAACTGCTGTACATGTTGGTAAATTAGACACATATGCAACACTTGGGTATCTTTATTGAGGAAACGTTTCGCCACACAGTGGCTTCATCAGTCCATACAAAGGAGAATCGTGAAGAACAGGAGGAGTGTGAGGTTGTCAGTCCCTCAATCTTGAGTCGATGTTGTCAGTCCATCAATCTTGAATAGAGTAACAGCATATGAGCAGAGGAAGCTTATATACTGTAGACAGGAGAGGTGCAGCAGTTGTAGGAGGTGTCACATTTGTTCAATGTGGAAGTAGGTCGTGCCCAAAGAATAGGCAAGCGAAGAAATCCCTGTATTAAGATACCAAGATGTTGCAGTGTCAGACAGGATGTGAATGAATGGTTCAGAGAACCGACGAGTTGGTAAATTAGACACATATGCAACACTTCTCCTTTGTATGGACTGATGAAGCCACTGTGTGGAGAAACGTTTCCTCAATAAAGATACCCAAGTGTTGCATATGTGTCTAATTTATCAACTCGTCGGTTCTCTGAACCATTCATTCACATGCTGTACATGTGTCTTAATCATCAATTTGTCAGTATTTTATTTAATTTTCAACATAGGTTAGGTTAGGTTGTCTTCTCTCCATAAAAATATCTAGTTTTAACATATCACAACAAAAATACAAGGTAAAAATCCTTGTTTCTCATCTCTGGTACTATCCTTGTTTCAATATTTCAGCTGTAGTCTCCGTTTCTCAGCCCTGGTACTATTGTTGTCATCGTTTATGCTAAATTAGTTGTTATATTAGACTTGGGTTCCCCAGCGGTGCCGGGTACTCGAGGATGATTCTAACATACGTTGTGAATAGTGTGAAACTTTCACTGGTTAGCTTCTTGAATGTCACTTTTATTACTGCTAGTTTGGCATTAGATGTTAATATTACTAGGATTACATATGTTTCCAGTGATAGCTTAGTTGTGATATTACCCTCTAAATTTTCTTCATTTTTGGTCTCTCTCTCTCTCTCCCTCCATTATTTTTACCACACCTTCCCTTGTTCCCATCTACATGTTTCATTACCTTGCACTTTCTGGGGTTGAATTCCATCAGCCATTTCTCCGACCAATGCTGAAGACAGTCTAGGTAGTACCACAGTTTTGGTTACTTCTCATCAACTTAATATTTATTACTGTGATGTTGAGTGTGAGAGACTACACTGGTCCCAGCACTGACCCTTGAGGGACCCCACTCAATACGTTGCAGTGTTCGGATAACGCAGTTTATCACCGCTATTCAATTCTCTGTTCTCAGGGTATTTCCTCATGCACTATCTTAGTTTCCCTGATGCGTTGTTAAGTCACTAAGTCCCTTCGTTATTCATCTGTGTGGTACAGTATCGAAGTCCTTCTACAGTCAAGGAAATCGCAGTCGACCCACTCATCTCTTTCCTGTTTTAATCTGTGTTAGCGCGTCAAAGCTTTCTATTAGCTTTCGGGTGTATGTCCACTGAGAGATATATACGCCTCGGGGTGTACATACAATGAGAAATACACACATCAGGGTGTACATACACTGATACACACATCAGGGTATACATACACTGAGAGATATATCAAGCTGTACATACACTGAGAAATACACACCTCAGGATGTACATACACTGAGATACACACATCAGGGTGTACATACACAGATACACACGTCAGGGTGTACATACACAGATACACACCTCAGGGTGTACATACACAGAGATACACACGTCAGGGTGTACATACACTGAGATACACAGCCTCAGGGTGTACATACACATGAGATACACAGCCTCAGGGTGTACATACACAGAGATACACACATCAGGGTGTACATACAAAGAGATACACACGTCAGGGTGTACATACACTGAGATACACACCTCAGGGTGTACATACACTGAGAGTTACTTGTATACGGTGACAGGAATACATAAAGATAACAAGAAAGTAGTGTACACAGCGGCTGATAACAATGAGAGATAAGATAACACAAAATATATTATAAAAGATAATCTCTTAACTAATTAAATGTTTCTTAATCTGCCGTCAAGTGAGCTCTTGATCCCAGGAACTGGAGCTACCGTCCCTCTGCCCTGGATCACACCTGAGTGTCTCGTATTTCTCCTACGGGTTCAGCGCTTTCCCATCGAAGTGAAAATTATTAAATTTTGTTAGACCTATGGCATAGGCCTATCCTGCACAAGGGTGAGAATATAAGGAGAAACACTGCAGCAGGCCTACTGGCCCATACTAGGCAGGCCTACTGGCCCAACCTCCTCTACCTCAGTGTGTGCAAAAGGAATAGTGCAGAGTGGTCACAAAATTCTAATGTAACAAAATATAAACCTATGAGGCCTGGTCACAGACCGGACCACGGGGGCGATGTATGTATTTATATATGTATGTATGCATGTGCGTATGAATACATGTATGTATATAGTTTTTGTATATATTCATGGATACATACCAAAGATATGAAAGAAATTAGGAAGATGCTAAAGAAATTAGAGAAATAATAAATTACATATGTCGGGAGGAAAATAAGTTATGCAGGATCAGAGTCACTAGCGACACAGTCATTGACACAGATAAATTAAAGCCTAACAGATCTCCGGGACCTAATGAACTATTCGAAAGTGTTATAAAGGAATGTAAGGAGGAAATTAGCAAACCTTTGGTCAGTCTTTTCAACATGTCACAACAAACTGGTATAGTGCCAGGTAAGGGAAAATGGTAAATGTGATACCTATTACATAGTAGAGGACAGGTCCTTAGCTTTGAACTATAGACTAACAAACCTAACCTCCAGTGTGGAAAAAAACATGGAATCAATAATTGCCGAGGGGTCTATTGATAACTCCCCTTATGTATGGATGGAGGAAGTTAACAGTCTTGGGCCCCTGACACTTATTATCAATTAGCTTAAAATTTCCTAGTTCTCCAGGTTCTTTCAGGAGAGGGAAACGGTCTTTAGGGGGCAAAAGGAGGATGTGGAGGGAAGGAGGGTTCCGTAGGGAGTAGGACTGAAGACTTGGCAATGCACGTTGCCAAGTCATTCCAGGATACTAGGAGTGTGGGTCATCAAGTTTGGTCATAGGTCACCTGCATAAGACAGTTCCAAGAATTTGGTTTTCGTTACTATACACGTGATCCACGACGAAGCCTGGTCACAGACCGGGCCGCGGGGGCGTTGATCCCTGAAACCCTCTCCAGGTATATCAGGGTTGAAAATTTTAAGCCGAACGAATGAGACCTTCTTGAGTTATGAGTGAAATAATAAAAAAAAAGTTAGAGAAAGAAAAAAAGAAAAAATCTGGGAACCATTTAAAGCTTCCTTTTATGGGATACCTAATTAAAAATTCTGTAGGTAGCGTTTGGTTATCAATAAACTTTGATGTATTAACATTACATACTCGTCACTGCCCAAATGCCTTTGTCCCAACACGATAACTCCAAGAGGATGACAGTTTCTGACATATCTGCAGTGATGCTGACCACACCATGTGTCCACACCATGTGTCCACACCATGTGGGCCACAACACTCACCTAACATCCTGCAAGCAGAGAGAGTGTGTATAACAACAGAACCACAAAAAGAAATGAAAAAACACACTACAAATCACCCAGAATAAAATGGTGAGATTCCTCCTGGACCTGATTCAAGAACATGAGACCAGATGATACAGATTCAGCGAAAAAAACATCTGAAGTTAAATCATGTTTATAAAAACACCTTTTATTGTACAGCAATAAAGGAGTGGAACGGATTGCCTGAACATGTCAAAGCCAGTCACAACATGAACCAGTTCAGAAAGAGAGTTAAAAGTTACCTAATGAATGAAACTACAGAAATGGAGGGAGAGTGATTTCCTGTATAGCTAACATACATGTACCTATTACTGTGATCTTAGCCTCTCTTTAATGTTAGTGTAAATAACTCAGTTTACTTTATACTTAATATATCTTCATTTATTGTAACTGATTTTCACATAATTGAGTTACTTAGCTGTTTTAGCTTTTAAGATTTAAATAATAAGATATTACAAGGACCCCAATGGAAATAAGTCACTGTGACTTTCTCGGGTTATTCTGGTGGGTAATCTATACATATGTTACTATGTATGATAAGTTATGTATGTGTATGTATACCTGAATAAACTTATTTACTTACTAAGGCTGGTCCAAGACCAGGAGGGTGGAAAAACTATAGAGCGGTGAGAGGTATGTCACGGGTACATATTTAATGCTAGGTGATCAGGCTCAGCAGGAGTGTAAGGAGACATTCCTGCTAGCACACACATGACTGAGGCCAGGTTAGTGACGCACTGAATATGTGACCTTGAGACTCCCTGCTTACGTTGTTTTCCCCTCTCTCTCTCTCTCTCTCTCTCTCTCTCTCTCTCTCTCTCTCTCTCTCTCTCTCTCTCTCTGTATGTATGTACGTGTGTGTGTTTGTGGGGGTTGTAGGGGAGGTCTAGTCTCAGGTCCCCCCACTGTTGGACGCTAGTGGGTTCACACTCGCCTGGCTATGTGAGCCCTATCATACCTATTCACTATCTCGTTCGTTCCACTTCCTGATGACTCTAAAGCTAAAGAAGCATTACCTAACATCCGTGTATTTTTACTTCCAGCTAAGACCTCGTGTACCTGAGACCTGCCTCTCCAACTTTTCCTGTCCATCTTGTCAATTCCTCTGAGTAGTAGAATGCGTTGTAATTATGTTACTTCCGGTCCTTTTGTCAGGTTTAGCTCCTTTTGCCTCTCTTCATAGGTCATACCTCTCAGCTCTGGGACTAGTTTCGTTGCAAACCTATGCACTTCTTCCAGCTTCTTCACATGCTTAACCAAATGTAGGTTCCATACTGGTGCTCCACACTCAAGATGGGCCTGACATATGCTGTATACAAGCTCGTCCCTGCCTTTTGCTGATGTTCCTGAAATCAACCCTTAAATATGCCAGTCTCGCGTTTGCTGTAGCAGTTATTCGGTTGGTGTGTGCCTCAGGTGAAATGCTCGAAACTGTGCTCACCCCGAGGTCCTTCTCTTTCAGGAAGGTCTGCAGCCTTTGTTTCCCCAGCCAGTACACTGCGTCCGGACGTCTTTGCCCTTCAATTTTCATCACTTTGCCTTTGCTGGGGTTAAATTCCAGGAGCCACTTGTCAGATCAATCCTGGAGCTTGTCCAGGTCCATTGTAATCTTTCTCGATCTACTCATGTTTGTATTCTCTTGATTAGTTTTCACATCTGCGAACAGAGACACCTCTGACTCAATGTCCTCTGGCATGTCGTCCATATACATAAGAAACAGTAATGGACCAAGTACCAGCCCTTGTGGAACCCCACTCGTCACACTCGCCTATTCCGACACCTCCTCCCTGATAATAACTCGTTGCTTCCTTCCTGTTAAGTATTCCTTGATTCACTGTAGTGTTCTCCCTGTAATTCTCGTCTGATCTTCTAGGTTTTGTCCTAGTCTCTTGTGGGATACTGTATTGAACGTCTTCTTGAAATCCAATATGCAGTTCACTCATCCTTCGAATGCTGGTTGTTGTTCATAAATCCGCTCCTTTCCAGGTGTTTCAATAATCTTTTCCCGATAATCTTCATAACCTTACACACTATGCATGTTAGTAACACTGGCCTGTGATTCAATGTCATCTGTCCCCTTTTCTAAATATTGGGACTACATCTGTTGTTCTCCAGACATCTGCAAGCTGCTCTGTTTCAATCAATCTGTTGAAGATCACTGCCAGTGGTTCACACAGTGCCTCTGCTCCCTCTCTCAGAACTCACGGAGAGATGTCTGTTACCATCTCCTTTGAGGTATCTAGTTCATTCACTATTTTCTTTACCTCTGATCCCGTTGTTTGTATTGTGTCCAGTACTCGTTGGTGCTCTCTCTCTCTCTCTCTCTCTCTCTCTCCTGGGTCTGCCCGAAATGCTCTCTGCTAGTGGTTTTCTTTGCGGTTAACAATATTTTATTACATGTAAATTCTTTATTACTAAGTAGGTTCTGTAATTAAGACACTTCTACTTTGCACCTACGGGAATTTTTTAACCAAAAAAAGTAGGCAGCAACCCTAGCTAACCAAACGTAGAACTGACCTCTACATCAAACTAAAGGCTGTTAAGCTTTTTCCTCATAAGTATGTTTATTTAGGTATGTTTATTTAGGTACAATTGTTTTACACAGTAAGAGATGCGTAAATTACTTAGGAAACCCAAAAATATCCTAAGTAATTTACACTAATGTTATTATATATGATCATTGTAACCATCTAAACTTGTGTAACTGTACTTAAGATTTCGTTCAGATTTTTAACCCCGGATGGTTAGCCACCCAGGGTAACCCAATGAAGTCAGTGTGTCATCGAGGGACTGTCTTATCTCCACTGGGGTTCGTAACATCTTGTCCCCCAGGATGCGACCCACACCAGTCGACCAACACCCAGGTACCTACTTGCTTGCAGCGGTCATCAAGACTGCAGGATAACCTCTTCATCACCAGACAAGAATACTTTAATCCATGAAATAAGGATTTAAAAAACTCTCAGGACTATACGATGAAAGGAATATACCGTGGCTCGATCTCTAGCGTACTGAGCTCACATACTGAGGTCTGGGGATCGATCCCTGGTACGGCTGGAAAACATGACATGTTTCCACAAGACACCTGCTGTCCATGTTCAACTAGCAGTAAAATAGGTACCTGGGTGTCAGTCGACTGGCGTGGGTCGCATCCTGGGACAAAACTGACCTAATTTGCGGGAAATGCTCAGCATAACAAGGGTCTTTCTATATAGTAGTTTGCCATTGATGTCAGCTAGGCCTGTATACCTTGTACATGTACTTGTAGTAATGAAGATTATCGGATGTAGTATATACTATGAGCGACTGTTTTCCATTCCGGGTCTTGGAGTGTAGTTGACAATATTAATCAGCCTAACTAGTAGATACAAACTATTACTGCTTTTATTGCACAACTCACTTTGTTTTGAAAAATTTACTTAAAAATTATCGCTAATTTTAAAATATAGTTCCTAATCTTTATATTTATGGTAAAACTTTCTTAAAATTTTCTCCCTATGGTCATAAGGACCCCAGTGGAAATAAATCTCTTTGACTTTTTTGGGTTATCCTGCTAGGTAATTTACACATGGGCTACTAGGTATAATAATTGAACTATGTGTATCTGTACTAAAATAAATTTACATATTAAATTTCAGTTACTCATAAAATATATTCTCATTTTCTACAATCAAAAACTTTAAATAGAAAACTTTTTTATGGGGTAAACTACTGTATTGTGAGACTCACTCTGAGAAGTTGTGAAAAATATTATATACAGGAGTATAATACTATTTCCAAGTAATCTTATACTGATATTACAAACAAATGGAGCTTCTACTGACAACGTTTGGGCTGTTTCAAGTTACTTCATAAAACCCACTGTGTGGGGCGAAACGTTGTCAGTAAAGCATCTCATTACACTGAATTTATTTCTGAGAGTTTATTTTAATCAGTATTTTAGAGATTAAAGTATTCCTGTCTGGTGGTGAAAAAAATTACGTGAAGCCTTAATGATCCTGGTGGAGTCGAGAGACTTTAAGATATACCATGAATTAAGGATCGATCCTGGACTTCACCTTACGAAAGCAGACAAAGCAAATGCGAGAGTAATTATGGACAAGGTAGATTATAGGGGAAAAATAACATATTATTAGAAGACGGGGAATGACGTGCCCCTTAAACCACATTAACCAGGCAACAGGTTCTTACAACTAAATTCATGTCTGTATTACCAAGTCACTGCGCCTGTAACCAGACTATAAACTTGCAAATAGTTCATTACCACTGTAACTACCACAGCTGCTAGGAAAATGATAGTATGGATAATGAGAACCTTCAAAACTAGGGATGCCAAGTCCATGATGATTCTCTTTACATCGCTTGTTCTCTCTAGGCTGGAATATTGCTGTACACTAACGGTGCCTTTCAAGGTAGGTGGAAAGTGCACGGAGAACCTTCAACACGATAACTACTATAAAACACCTAAATTACTGGGAACGGTTGAAGTTCCTTGACTTGTATTCCTGGAACGTAGGGGAGAAAGATACATGATAATATACACTTGGAAAATCCTAGAGGAATTAGTACCAATTTTGCACACGAAAATCACTCTCTACGAAAGTAAAGGACTTTGCAGGCAGTGCAACATTCCCCAATGAAAAGTAGGGGTGCCACGAGTACGCTAAGAGACAACACAGTGTCAGGGGTCCAAGACTGTTCAACTACCTCCCAGCATTCATAAGGAGGGATTACCAATAGACCCTGGCACCTAAAGTCAGTACCTGACCAGCCGGGCTGTGCTTCGCACTTCGATTTGCGTGCGGTCAGCAGTAACAGCCTGGTTGATCATTGACTGATCCACCATGAGGCCTGGTCACAGACCGGGCCGCGGGGGCGTTGACCCTCGAAACCCTCTCCAGGTAAATACCACTATCACAGCTGTCCTTATAACTACCACTATCACAGAGCTGTCATTATAACTACCACTATCAGCTGTCATTATGACTACCACTATCACAGCTGTCATTATAACTACCACTATCACAGCTGTCATTATATCTACCACTATGACAATTGTTATTATAACTACCACTTTCACAGCTGTCATTATAACTACCACTATCACAGCTATCATTATAAATACCACTATCACAGCTGTCATTATAACTACCACTATCACAGCTGTCATTATAACTACCAATATTACAGCTGTCATTATAACTACCACTATCACAGCTGTCATTATAACTACAACTATCACAGCTGTCATTATAACCACTATCACAGCTGTCATTATATCTACCACTAACAGCTGTCATTGTAACCACTAACACAGCTGTCATTGTAACCACTAACACAGCTGTCATTGTAACCACTATCACAGCTGTCATTATATATACCACTAACAGCTGTCATTGTAACCACTAACACAGCTGTCATTGTAACCACTATCACAGCTGTCATTATAACTACCACTATCACAAGCATCAAGGAACACATATACATAACATTAACAACACGTTATTTTTCAATATACCAACAACCATCTGGACTGTAGCTACACTATGCCTCTCGGTGTATGCCTGTCGGTGTATGCCTCTCGGTGTATGCCTGTCGGTGTATGCCTGTCGGTGTATGCCTCTCGGTGAAGATTGAGATACTTATGCAACATATGGTAATCTTTATTGAAGAAACGTTTCGCCAAACAGTGGCTTCATCAGTCCAATACAAAGCAGAAAGGAGGGACTGATTACCTCAAACTCCTCCTCTCCTTACAACTTTCTGCTTTGTATTGGACTGATGAAGCCACTGTGTGGTGAAACGTTTCTTCAATAAAGATTCCCATATGTTGCATAAGTGTCTCAATCTTTAACTTGTCGGTTTTTAAACCATTTATCACATGCCTGTCGGTGTATGCCTCTCGGTTAGTTAGTTACCATTTTGTCCTAGGAACATGTCGACTAGACACTAGGCCTGTTGTATATGCGTGCGTGTATGTGTGTGTGTGTATGCCTCTTGGTGTATGCAAAGTGAGAGCTTACTTCAATCACTGGTTTGGAATAGGTTAAGTGCAGTCTTAATGACTTGTGCAGTCGACAGGTTTCAAACCCCGTTAACTAACCAAAAGTAATCAGCAGCAAAGGTGACAAATGCAGAATACATTTCCTAAATTACAGAAAACATTTCCTAAATTACAGAATACATTTCCTAAATTACAGAATACATTTCCTAATCAACACTTCTAATATTATTTCCCAAGACGAAGCCCGGTCCTGGGTCAGGCTTGTCTGGTGTTTGCCTGATCAACCAGGTTGTTGTTGCTGGTGACCCACTGGCCCACATATCCAATACAGCCTGGTTGCTTTAGCACTTGGCGGAGGTACCTGGAGTATACCTGGAGAGGGCTTCGGGGGTCAACGCCCCCGCGGCCCGGTCTAAGACCAGGCCTCGTGGTGGATCAGGGTCTGATCAACCATGCTGTTACTGCTGGCCACACGCAAACTGACGTACGAACCACAGCCCGGCTGATCAGGTATTGACTTTAGGTGCCTGTCCAGCGCCTTTTTGAAGACAGCCAGGGGTCTATTGGTAATCCCCCTTATGTATGTTGGGAGGCAGCTGAACAGTCTTGGGCCCCTGGCACTTAGTGTTGTCTCTCAGTGTACTAGTGGCACCCCTGCTTTTCATTGGGGAAATGTTGCATCTCCTGCCGAGTCTTTTGCTTTCATAGGGAGTGATTTTTCGTGTGCAAGTTTGGTACCAATCCTCTAGGATTTTCCAAGTGTATATTATCATGTATCTCTCTCGCCTACGTTCCTGGGAATAAAAATCAAGGGACTTCAACTGTTCCCAGTAATTTAGGTGCCTTATCATACTTATGTGTGCCGTGAAAGTTCTTTGTACACTCTTCAGGTCAGCAATTTCGCCTGCCAATTTCCACCTGAAACTTCTACTCCTGTTCTTGCAGTGTTTCTGATGTCTTCTGGTAATGTTGAAATACTCTGGGACCACGGATGTTGATACAATGTTCTCTTATTGGTCCCACTGGGCACCTCAAACACTTTTTCTACGAGTTGATGGACTGATTGCATAACATTTATTTCACTACACTTGTTGACTCTGTATTTGACTGAAGAAGTCTACTATGTAGGCGAAACGTTTCAACAATAAAGATACCCAACTGTTGCACATGTGTCTTGCTCATCACCTTGTCAGTATTTTATACCATTTTCCACAAAGTTTAACACACTGAATTAACACATATTGTTCGCCCCAGTAACACCCTGATGATCACATGGAGTCCTTATACGACGTTTCGGTCCGACTACCTAATGGTCCAAGTCGGACTGAAACGTCGTCACAAGTTTCACTCTCCTATGTTCGGGTTATTTGTGTATTGTTCCAGTCACGGTACTGTGACTTTTTATTCTATATACACAGTTTGTGTATCAACAAAGTTAGTTCTACCAGTATTTACATTCTGCTAATGTAACTTACCTATCACTTGATGATGTGTGGCAACCAATCTGAAAGCGAAAATATATGTTTTAATTTTTTTCCATGTGCAATAAGAAAAAATATTGTATTTATATTATATAGCAGCCTGCATCCCGTGGACCTGGCAGTGACCTGGAGTAACATGGCAGTGACCTGTAGTGACATGGAATAACATGGCAGTGATCTGGAATAACTTACAGTGGGCTGATTTTTTTACACACACTAATAAGTGTGTATGAAATAATAAATACGAGTATATATATACATACACACACAAGGCTGGACCTCATATTCACCTTGAGTAGTTCAGACATTGAGGACATCACATATGAAAGGCCCCTCTGACCTAGTGATCACATAGTAGTTAAAAGTGGAGAGTGAAGCAGTACGAGTAGGGTGGGAGAAGCCAAACTACAAGAGAGGGACTAGACAGGCATATGGAATTTCCTGTATGAGGTGCAGTGGGGAAGAAAACTGGTGGGGAAAGCAGTAAATGAAATGATGAAATTCGTGACCACAAAGTGGACGGAGGCAGAGGAAAGGTTCGTACCCAAGGGCAACAGAAAGAATGGAAAGGCCAAAACGAGCCCTTGGTTCACCCAAAGGTGTAGAGAAGCCAAAACTAACTGAATAGAGAATGGAAAAAATACAGAAGACAAAGGGCCCAGGAAAATAAGGAGATTGGTCGAAGAGCCAGAAACGAATATGCATGGAGGAGGCCCAGCGGCAATATGAGAATGACGTAGCATCGAAAGCCAAATCAGGAGGAAAACAACAGTCAAGGACCAGGTGATCAGGCTGAGGAAGGAAGGAGGGAGTTCTCAAGAAACGACAAAGTATGTGAAAAGCTCAACACGAGATTTAAGAAAGTATTTTCAACGGAGACACAAAGGACTACAGCAAACCGGAAAATTAGGGTACACAACAAGTGCTGGACACACTACATACAACCGAGGAGGAGGTGAAGAGGTGCAATGGAGATCCTAAAGGCTATGCTCCTTCAGCCTCAGGAGAACCAGGCACTGTGTTCCATTAACATTGTCAAAAACTTCGAAAAGGTCATTCGAGTTGTGGAAGAGAGTAGCCATCAAAAAAGGGATATGGCTGAAGAGAGCTCTAGGTAAACCCACAATGGGTGAACGAAGTGAGGACAGGCGAGGCCGGTGAGAGGAATGTCTTAGAGTTGTAGATAAAGAGCCAGGGCTAAACCCAGCCGCAAGGCGATGTGAAGCACATGCATACAGCATTTTAGAAAGGCAGGAGAACACAGAACACGGCGTGCTGGCTGAATCTTGTGCGGTGTATGTGTAGTAATCTTGATGGTAATTGGTGGCTGGCAGACGGCAGGACGGCTGCTGCATGGTGATTGGTCAGTTGAGATGCAGTAGTTTAGTGGGAGTCGGGACTATGTCGCTCATCCAGGGTGTCGGGTGTAGATGCATTTTGTATGACGTTAAATCTTGACCTATGGACGATGAGTATTCTTGTTAGCTTGGTTTGAAGTGTTGGGTCTTCTAATGCTTGTTCTATAGTATCTAGTAGTGAGAGAGCAGTAGGTGCCTGGGCTGTTGATAAACTTACTGCTAGACTGCTTTTGTATGACAAGTTGGAAATTCATGACCGTGATGTCAGTTGTATGGAAAGTGATGTTTTTCCATGTGGAAGTAAGGAGTGAGAGTCCCTTATCAATATGTTGATAAACTATGATGTATTTCGTTTTGTCGTGGAAGGATTAAGTCATGATTGGTCAACAGCTGGTTTAGAAAACGCTGATTGGTCCATGACTGCAGTGGTGAGAGGAGGCGGTGGTGGTCTCTCATTGGTAGGTTCTGGGTTAGAAGACTTGTCATCTTCAAGTATCATGTCTTGCATGTCGTCTGGTGCAGCGATACTGACGATTTTTGGAGTGATCTTCAGAATATCAGCTGATGGAGGACAGTCTGAGAAGTTGAAGGATGACATGTTGTTCAAAGCAAAAAGTTCATTTATAGTCTTGTTGAAGGATCCTGGGTGCGCTGCGTTGTGCATGTGTGCAAACATCATGCAATAAATTTTTGTTGAAACATCATCCGGTAGTTGAGAGGTGGAGGTGGTTGGTGGCGGTTGTTGAGTGGCTTGTAGGGATCTTGGTGGTGGTCGTCTGGAGCTTTGCTATTGCAGTATAAGTAGGGGAATTTCCGGTCGTCTTCTTAAGGTCTTCTTTTATCTTCTTTGATAAGATCTCACGAACATGACATTTGGCTGCTAGAGTGTGATGGTCACTCTTACAGTTGATGCAGTGGGAGCAGTAGTAGACATGCAGGATCGAAAGTCATGTCCTTCAGACCTGCAGGTGGAACAGATCTTCTTGTTCTTGATATGACATTCGGTGGTTGAGTGATGGTAAGAGTAGCATCCAACAAGGTTTATGTCTGAAGCGTTCTGGCTCAGTCTATCTAGGGTTGATGAAATAGTAGGATATAGCAGGCCATCTGACAGGGCTCTGGCAGCCATGTTTACGTCAAGAAACGTGATCTTAAGATCGAGGATGCATGGATCTTCATTACACTTTTTATCTTGACTCATTCGTTCTGGTCTTCATTTGACAGCTTGAGTTCCTCGGTGGACATGACTGTAATGATCTTGTCAAGGCGATTCATGAATACAGATCATTTTGCTCGCATGTAAGGAGAGGTTGTGAGAGCAAAGCCACGGTCTTGCAGGGTCTTCATCGCAGTTGGTCTAAGGACTTTTTCAGCCTCCTCAACATCAGTGAAGGTGACGAAGAAGGCTTCTTTGAGTGCTGCAATACCTGAGAACTTAAGCTGCAGACAGCTTTTCAGATATATAGACAGCATTAAATTACAGACCTGTGTCACTGACATGCACAATATGCAAAGTCATGGAGAAGCTAATCAGAAGAGTAGAGGACCAGAGTGATTATCATGACCTAGAAAAGGAAATCTAGACCCTAGTTACCTGCTAGGCTAACACTGAAACACCATCCACCTGCTGCTCCTGCTAGGCTAACACTGAACACCATCCACCTGCTGCCTGCTAGCTAACACTGAAACACCATCCACCTGCTGCTCCTGTACAACTGAGCACCAACCACCTGCTGCTCCTGCTAGGCTAACACTGAAACACCATCCACCTGTGCTCTGCTAGGCTAACACTGGACACCAACCACCTGCTGCTCCTGCTAGCTAACACTGAGACCCCAAACCACCTGCTGCTCCTGCTAGGCTAACACTGAGACACCAACCACCTGCTGCTCCTGCTAGGCTAACACTGAGACACCAACCACCTGCTGCTCCTGCTAGGCTAACACTGAGACACCAACCACCTGCTGCTCCTGCTAGGCTAACACTGAGACACTAACCACCTTCTGCTCCTGCTAGGCTAACACTGAGACACCAACCTCCTGCTAGGCTAACACTGAGACACTAACCACCTTCTGCTCCTGCTAGGCTAACACTGAGACACTAACCACCTTCTGCTCCTGCTAGGCTAACACTGAGACACTAACCACCTGCTGCTCCTGCTAGGCTAACACTGAGACACTAACCACCTGCTGCTCCTGCTAGGCTAACACTGAGACACTAACCTCCTGCTGCTCCTGCTAGGCTAACACTGAGACACTAACCACCTGCTGCTCCTGCTAGGCTAACACTGAGACACTAACCTCCTGCTGCTCCTGCTAGGCTAACACTGAGACACTAACCACCTTCTGCTCCTGCTAGGCTAACACTGAGACACTAACCACCTTCTGCTCCTGCTAGGCTAACACTGAGACACTAACCACCTTCTGCTCCTGCTAGGCTAACACTGAGACACCAACCACCTGCTGCTCCTGCTAGGCTAACACTGAGACACCAACCACCTTCTGCTCCTGCTAGGCTAACACTGAGACACCAACCTCCTGCTGCTCCTGCTAGGCTAACACTGAGACACCAACCTCCTGCTGCTCCTGCTAGGCTAACACTGAGACACCAACCTCCTGCTGCTCCTGCTAGGCTAACACTGAGACACCAACCTCCTGCTGCTCCTGCTAGGCTAACACTGAGACACCAACCACCTGCTGCTCCTGCTAGGCTAACACTGAGACACAACCACCTTGCTGCTCGTGCTAGGCTAACACTGAGACACCAACCTCCTGCTGCTCCTGCTAGGCTAACACTGAGACACCAACCTCCTGCTGCTCCTGCTAGGCTAACACTGAGACACCAACCTCCTGCTGCTCCTGCTAGGCTAACACTGAGACACCAACCTCCTGCTGCTCCTGCTAGGCTAACACTGAGACACCAACCTCCTGCTGCTCCTGCTAGGCTAACACTGAGACACCAACCTCCTGCTGCTCCTGCTAGGCTAACACTGAGACACTAACCACCTTCTGCTCCTGCTAGGTTAACACTGAGACACCAACCACCTTCTGCTCCTGCTAGGTTAACACTGAGGCTCTGGGCTCCAACACCACCTTATCAACAAGCTCAATGCCAAGTAAAAAAAAAAATTAAATAAAAATACTTTCGATCTGGATAATAATTCAGAGGAACAAATACTGGGGGGCGCTGACCCCCGGAACACCGGCAAGGAAGGTAAACATTAGTATAGCTGACACAAGTGGTCTCAGACCTAGCCGCGGGGGCGTTGACCCCCGAAACCCTCTCCAGGTATACCTCAGGGAGAGTGTCACTCTCTAAGGAGGAGCACTCGGGAATAAAGGTGCTCTTTACTGGGAATAGGGGCAGGGAAGGGAGGGAGGGAGCAGGGAGAATGAATGATGAATTGAGGATAATGTCTGGGATAGGTACCTTCTTTCTCTCTCTCACACACAAAAACACAAACACAAACACAAACACGTAGCACGCATATACAACAGGCCTAGTGTCTAATCGACATGTGCCTAGGACAAAATGGTAACTAACACACACACGCCAAATGTAAAGTCATGAAGATCGGGGAAGGGCAAAGAAGACCGCAGACAGAGTATAGGCTAGGTGGCCAAAGAAGGCAAACCTCACTCAAGGAGAAAGATCTTGGGGTGAGTATAACACCGAGCACGTCTCCGGAAGCGCACATCAACCAGATAACTGCTGCAGCATATGGGCGCCTGGCAAACCTGAGAATAGTGTTCCGATACCTCAGTAAGGAATCGTTCAAGACTCTGTACACCGTGTACGTCAGGCCCATACTGGAGTATGCAGCACCAGTTTGGAACCCACACGTCAATAAATTAGAGAAAGTGCAAAGGTTTGCAACAAGGCTAGTTCCAGAGCTAAGGGGAATGTCTTACGAAGAAAGGTTAAGGGAAATCGGCCTGACGACACTGGAGGACAGGAGGGTTAGGGAAGACATGATAACGACATCCAAAATACTGCGAGTAATAGATAACGTGGACAGAGACAAGATGTTCCAGAGATGGGACACAGAAACAAGGGGTCACAATTGGAAGCTGAAGACTAGGATGAGTCAGAGGGATGTTAGAAAGTATTTCTTTAGTCACAGAGTTGTCAGGAAGTGGAATAGTCTGGCAAGTGAGGTAGTGGAAGCAGGAACCATACATAGCTTTAAGACGATGTATGATAAAGCTCATGGAGCAGGAAGAGAGAAAGGACCTAGTAGCGGTCAGTAAAAGGCGGGGCCAGGAGCTGAGTCTCGACCCCTGCAACCACAAATAGGTGAGTACAAATAGCAAATAGGTGAGCACACACACACACACCACACACACACACACACACACACACACACAGCTTGGGAAACATGAGTGAGACAGGACTTCATACTTGAAGAGGTAGATAAGGGTCATGGCGAAGGAGAGACCCAGTGGGGCAGTGAAAGACAGGGCCGGAGCTTAACTCCCTGGAACCAAACATAGTACAGCACAAATGTGGATAGTACTTCAAACATTAACGGGAAGTACTATACCTGCTAGCCAGCAGATCAACCAGGCTATTGGTGGTAGCAGCAAGCTGTCCAATGTGGTTCATGCATCTCGCTCAACCCAGGTATCGAACCCGGGTTCTTTCGGTTGAGAGTAAGACTGAGCTGTGGGTTAAATACAGGATGGCAGCGAGTGTGTCTGGCACAGAGCCATCAGTATTTAGGTCAAACCTCAGACACCAGAGGTGGAGCCCCAGTGCCAACCTCTATTAGTATTAGTAGTATTAGTAGTACTAGTAGTTATAGTAGTAGTAGTAGTTGCAGCAGCAGCAGTAGTAGTAGTAGTAGTAGTAGTAGCAGTAGTAGTAGTTGCAGTAGTAGTAGTAGTAGTAGTAGTAGTAGTAGCTAGTAGTAGTGCAGTAGTAGTAGTATGCATAGTATAGTAATGCAGTAGTAGTAAGCAGTAGTAGTAGTATTGCAGTAGAGTAGTCAGTAAGTAGTTGCAGTAGTAGTATAGTTACAGTAGTAGTAATTGCAGTAGCAGTAGTAGTAGTATAGTTGCAGTAGTAATAATTGCAGTAGTAGCAGTAGTAGTCTAGCTGAGTAGTAGTAATTGCAGTAGCGTAGTAGTAGTAATTTGCAGTAGTAGTAGATTGCAGTAGTAGTAATTGTAGCAGTAGTAGTAGTCTAGCTGCATAGTAGTAATTGCATAGCTAGTAGTAGTCTAGCATAGTAGTAGTAATTGCATAGCAGCAGTAGTAGTAGTAGCAGTAGTAGTAGTAGCAGTAGTAGTAGTAGCAGTAGTAGTAGTAGCAGTAGTAGTAGTAAGCAGTAACAGTATTTGCAGTAGTAGTAATTGCAATAGCAGTAGTTGTAGTCGTAGCTGTAGTAGTAGTAATTGCGTAGCAGTAGTAGTAGTCGTAGCTGCAGTAGTAGTAATTGCAATAGCAGTAGTAGTAGTCGTAGCTGCAGCAGTAGTCGTAGCTGCAGTAGTAGTAATTGCAATAGCAGTAGTAGTAGTAGTCGTAGCTGCAGTAGTAGTAATTGCAGTAGTATTGTATAGAGGCCAGTCACTGGTAGTGTAGGAATGGTCTGCAGAATGAGTGTCGGGATACCCAGTGAACACACGCACATACACACATGTGAAGTGTGTGTGTGTGTGTGTGTACATGTAGTGTTCAGTGTACATGTGTAGTGTACACATAATATGCCGATCATCTCTGCTATAAGACACTTACTCCTCTTGTTATTCTTTAACAACATTAAAGATCACACAGAAATGTACTTAATACTGCAGTAGGCTTGCTGGCCCATGCTAGGCAGGTTCAACTCACACCCACTCAAGTACTCGTCCAACCTATATTTAAAGCCACTCAGGGTTGTTCAGTGACGATCCCTGGGAATCTGTTCCACTCGTCTACAACTCTATTGCCAAACCAATGTTTGCCCCTATATATTTTCTCTTATTTTCACCATCTGGAATCATGGCCAGAGTGCTTGGAATACCAAACCAGGGAACGGGTGGGGCTTGAACCCATGGCAGATAAGTACTAAAACACAGGCCAGTGCGCTAACCACTAGACCAGCTTGGAATGATAAATTAGACACATTTGCAACACTTGGGTATCTTTATTGATGATCAGAAGGAGATTGAGGTTATCAGTCGACTGATAACCTCAAACTCCTGATCTTCACTATTCTTGTTTGTATAGGACTGATGAAGCCAGTGGAGAGAAACGTTTCCACAAGAAAGTTACCCAAGTGTTGCAAATGGGTCTAATTTATCAACTTGTCGGTTCTCTGAACCATTAATCTACAGGTTGGAAAACCCTTACAGTCTACTGTGTTTATATTGCATAATAACACGTACTTGAGCAAGAAACTCAAGGTCGAGTCTTAGCAGTGACGCTGCTGCCTCTCCAACACTTATTGCTGCTAATATTACAAGACTTTACATAACTACACAATGTAGTGTTGTTTGTAAATACAGCGGCCAGGCAGGGACCTCACGCTGCTCACACCCAACCACTCATAACACTGCAGCCAGGCAGGGACCTCACGCTGCTCACACCCAACCACTCGCAACACTGCGCCAGGCAGGGACCTCACGCTGCTCACACCCAACCACTCACAACACTGCGGCCAGGCAGGGACCTCACGCTGCTCACACCCAACCACTCGCAACACTGCAGCCAGGCAGGGACCTCACGTTGCTCACACCCAACCACTCGCAACACTGCAGCCAGGCAGGGACCTCACGCTGCTCACACCCAACCACTCACAACACTGCAGCCAGGCAGGGACCTCACGCTGCTCACACCCAACCACTCACAACACTGCAGCCAGGCAGGGACTTCACGCTGCTCACACCCAAAAACTCACAACACTGCAGCCAGGCAGGGACCTCACGCTGCTCACACCCAACCACTCACAACACTGCAGCCAGGCAGGGACCTCACGCTGCTCACACCCAACCACTCACAACACTGCAGCCAGGCAGCGACCTCACGCTGCTCACACCCAACCACTCACAACACTGCAGCCAGGCAGCGACCTCACGCTGCTCACACCCAACCACTCACAACACTGCAGCCAGGCAGGGACCTCACGCTGCTCACACCCAACCACTCACAACACTGCAGCCAGGCAGGGACCTCACGCTGCTCACACCCAACCACTCACAACACTGCAGCCAGGCAGGGACCTCACGCTGCTTACACCCAACCACTCACAACACTGCGGCCAGGCAGGGACCTCACGCTGCTCACACCCAACCACTCACAACACTGCAGCCAGGCAGGACCTCACGCTGCTCACACCCAACCACTCACAACACTGCAGCCAGGCAGGACCTCACGCTGCTCACACCCAACCACTCACAACACTGCAGCCAGGCAGGGACCTCACGCTGCTCACACCCAACCACTCACAACATTGCAGCCAGGCAGGGACCTCACGCTGCTCACACCCAACCACTCACAACACTGCAGCCAGGCAGGGACCTCACGTTGCTCACACCCAACCACTCACAACACTGCAGCCAGGCAGGGACCTCACGCTGCTCACACCCAACCACTCACAACACTGCAGACAGGCAGGGACCTCACGCTGCCTACACCCAACCACTCACAACACAGCGGCCAGGCAGGGACCTCACGCTGCTCACACCCAGCCACTCATAACACTGCAGCCAGGCAGGGATCTCACGCTGCTCACACACAAACACTCATAACAACAACAACCAGCATCAACAAACATCTGTTGTTGGTTAGTAGTTTCGGCCCAAACCCTGTCTCAGACCAGACCTCCTAGGGTCTACCTGGAGAGCATTCCGGGGATCGACGTCCCCGCGGCCCGGTCTATGACCAGGCCTCCCGGTGGATCAGGGCCTGATCAACGAGGCTGTTACTGCTGGCTGCACGTAGTCCATCGTACGAACCACAGCCCGGCTGATCTGGCACTGACTTTAGGTATCTGTCCAGCTCCCTCTTGAAGGCAACCAGGGGTCTACTGGTAATGCCCTTATGGCTGGTGGGAGGCTGTTGAACAGTCTTGGGCCCCGACACTTATTGTGTTTTCTCTTAGTGTACCAGTGGCGCCCCTACTTTCACTGGGGTATGTTGCACCGTCTGCCAAGTCTTTGCTTTCGTATGGAGTGATTTCTGTGTGCATGTTAGGACCAGTCCTCCAAATCTTCCAGGTGTAGATTATGATATCTTTCTCGCCTGCGCTCCAGTGAATATAAGTCTAGTTCTTCAGGCGTTCCCAGTAGTTAAGGTCTCCTAGGGTAGTAGAGTATACTGACAGCAGGTCTCCTAGGGTGGTACGGTATACTGGTAGAGTATACTGACAGCAGACTTACTAGGGTGGTATATACTGACAGAAGTAATAACTTCTCTCAGAATAAATCAAGACAGTAAGATGATGAATGGTACTGAACGTAAGAAGTTTGTAAGATTACTCTGTCATCTTACGAGGGACGCAGCGTATTACCTTAACGTTACCAAGTCTGCTTTATACACAACCCGCACACAGGAGAACGAAACTTACGACGACGTTTCGGTCCGGTAATGGTCCAAGTCGGACTGAAACGACACCCTAAGTTTCACCCTCCTGTGTTCGGGTTATTTGTGTATTGTTCCAGTCAGGGTATTGTGATTTTTTAATTCTTTAAGAGGCACGTAAGTTCATTTTTCCCCTAATGTCTGCTATTGTAAGGTGAAGTCTACGATCTTTCTTAATTCATAACTTAACAAATCTTTGAGGACAACTGTGTTGGAGAGATGTGAGCAAAGCAACACAATTGTCCTCGAAGATTTGTTAAGTTATACCATGAATTAAGGAAAGACCTGGAGTTCACCTTACGAAACAGACAAAAGCAAATGCGATAGTAATTATGGACAAGGTAGATTATGTGGGGGGGAAATAAACTTGATATTAGAAGACTGGGGAACTTACGTGCCCCTTAAGTTTGTTTCATCGTCTGAAAAGCGTAAGTCTGTGTTAAAATAAGCGTGATAAGAGCAGATCAGTGGACTAGAGACTTGAGTCAGGAGCAGCTGCAGACTTGGGTTGTTGCTGTTGAGTGCCACTGTTGACGCAGTGTATATGATGCCAACCTCAGATTGCGTAAGGACAAAAAAAATGCGTACTAAAGCATCTTCCGCATACTTCCCAAGGGTTGAGTCTTTGTTCGTTTATTTGTTTGTAGTTCCAAATGTCAGTATGTAAAAATGCTAATACAACCAAACACTTTCGTTATATATACGTATATATATATATATATATATATATATATATATATATATATATATATATATATATATATATATATATATATATATATATACAAACATGGTGGTTATTATAAGGTTTGGTAGTAACTGGTGACGTCTGACACTCAGGAGGATGATAAACATAACTGGAATATATATATATATATATATATATATATATATATATATATATATATATATATATATATATATATATATAAGATATTTCTTACCAGTTGTTGAAGTATCTTTTCCCCTCACCTTCCCCTTTTATTCACTAAATGTTCAAATGAACGTTTTTAAAATCTTCATCTGAATTATACAATGGATCTTTTTTATATATTTTTTATATATCGATGAGTACAATTGTTTACGATTATAAACAGATTTTTTTTTAACTTATTTAGTGGCTCTTTTGTTGTTGATGTTCACTACTGATAATGCTGAAACAAGGTTTCATTTAATAATAGCCACAAGCCTCTCATTGCTTGCATCAACACGGTTTCTAGCTTTTGTTTTGTTATTATTATTATTATCATAACTAAACTGGGTTTTTTTTTATGCTGGAAAAGCTGTGTGACACAAACAGGTGGAGGTGAACGCCACAATAACCTCAAAAAAAAAAAAAAGTTCTGCTGTGTGAACGTTATTAGTTATGGACACCTCACGTTCTCCACCTTCACTCATCCACAGCACATGCGGATTCCTTCATCATCATTCCTTCATCATCATTCCTTCATCATCATTCCTTCATCATCAATGGTGTCCTGATTTATAAGTGCGACATGCGAAGAATGCGTTAAAATTATTTGACATGTCACACGTGTGCCCATGTTGACATGCCCTCCCGACCAGTGAACCAGCAGTTAAACCAGTAGTTAAGAGTACAGCAGTATGGGCCCACTGCTATGCTAAATGCTGGTTCATTCAGCTAATCACGAGAACGCCCACCAATTCTCTGAAGCGACGCTTTGCACTGGTGAAGCGGAATAACCCAGCTTCCTGCATCCTGGTCGAAGGCAGTTCTCACCGTGCCTCTTGATTTATATTTCCCTGTTGTAAATACTAGCTGTATATAGTGTAAATATACTTATATATATTTGGTAATGGAATATACCAAATATATATAAGAAGTTATTCTCTCCTGTCTTTTTTTTGTCCCTGATGAGTAGTATTTTGTCGACTCGCTTACGAACATGTACAAGCCACACGAGACCTGTACTCGTGCACTGTCTCGTGCCTATGTGTGTTGCGTTGCAAGCCTGCTTAAATTATTACATCTAGTGTTACAAGCTATTTGTGTGCTGATCACTGATACAGGTTAGCGCTGTGTTATGCCACCAGGGTGTGTTAGGTGTTTGGTGACAACGTATACCCTGCAAAATTTACGCAGACTATCTCTGCAGCGCTGCTGGCGAATTGCTCGTTTAACTGGCATTGATTATTAACGCTCACTTAATGTTGTACAGCTTCGGAAGTGTGTAAGAAACACGCTGAGGTCTGACTCGTACAGTATGGAGTTCCAAACTGGTACCTCACCTGCTCTGGGAACTTTTAATCGCAGTTCCTCGCTTCGATTCTTACGATTCTCACTCGTAATGGTAGGGGACAAACTCCCCAACACATTGATAAGTTAGACACAGGTGCAACACTTGGGTATCTTTAATGAGGAAACGTTTCGCCACACAGTGGCTTCATCAGTCCAATACAAAGCAGAAAGATACCCAAGTGTTGCATATGGGTCTAATTTATCAACTTGTCGGTTCTCTGAACCATTCATCTACACTCCCGAACACATGCAGGACAACTTTCCACCCGGTGAAGGAGGCGGGAGAACCAAGCTTCTCTAGGGACCAGTCAGCTTCAATACACAAATAACCCGCACATGAGGAGCTTACCACGACGTGTCTCTCCTGTCAGGGTTGTGTGTGTATTGTTCAGTCACGGTATTGTGCCTTTTTCTTTTTTTTCAGTCAGCTTCGTTAGCGCTTGAGCTAGCAAATAATAATATAATATCTTATTTCTACAAGTACATATACAAGGTATACAAGCCTAGCTGACATTAATGACACTACTATATAGAAAGCCCCTTGTTATGCAGAGCATTTCCCGCAAATTAGGTCAGCTTTATCCCAGGATGCCACCCACAACAGTCGACTAACACCCAGGTACCTATTTTTATTGATTGATAAGCATGGACAGCAGGTGTCTTATAGAAACACGTCCTAATGTTTTCCAGCCGTACCGGGGATCGACCCCCGGACCTCAGTGTGAGTTGAGTGCGCTACCATTTCGAGCTACTGGACACCTAAAAACTTACTCTTGTTCTTGAACACCTTTGCTAAAGAGGAATATGCCAGAGAAGAGAGGAGACAGTTTCAATGTGGCGATGAAAACTTTAATGTTCAGGAGTCGGAGTCTCTGGTACCTTATTTCCCTGATTTCAAGCCTGAGCAGTTCTGAAAAGGATCTGTCAACATCATGTTACAGCGGTCTCCAGAATGTGTAATATAATGTTGATTAGCAATTAAGATATAGTGTAACTTCCGGACTTCTGATGGATAGTGTTACTGACAGCAATTAGGCAGTTTCTATACACTTTCGTCTTCTTAAATCCTCTTCCTTAACGACTAATCTACTCTCACTGAATTTCATGAGGTGTCCAACATCGTCTCTGTGTTGGCACTCATGTTTCTATGGTCATCACGGTTGCAAGCGTTTTTGTGTTCCCTGATCGTAATAACCAGAGATCTGGCTGTTTCACCAACATATACTTTGTCACACACCCCACAAGGTATTTTGTATACTACTGCACTCGTGCCAGAGTCATTCTCGGAGTTTTGTGCTAGGCTTCTAATATTATATGAAGAATTGGTGGACCCAAAAGTCTAAAAGTACGTGACATTCTCAGCACCATCAACACTCTGTTACCTACAATTAAATTTACACTAGAAGAGGAGGACAATCAATTACCATTTCTCGACATTCTCCCACTCACAGGTGTAAACAGTTTTTCAAGTTTACTGTAAACCAACCTACAAGAACGATCTTGTCTTCTTTCACCATGACACCACAACTAAAAGAGGGTAGCTAAAGGCTTCTTTCAAACAGCTTACAGAATTTCCAGTCCGCAGCTGGTCGAGGAAGAATGCGCATACATGACACATCCAGTTCGCTACACTCCCCCTTACACCTCATACGTGATTACCAGTAACGTGCGATACGTATCTTTTAACAAGACTAACACCAATCCAGTTCAAGGAAAGCCTAACTTGTTTCTGATCTGAAGAAACATTCACATTTTTTCCCCACAGAAACCAACTGAATTAATAAAGTTGGCAAATGATAACTTGCACAATCATAAATTGTTTCCCTTGATACAAAGACATTGTTTTATCCTTCAGTGACGCTGCAACTAACGTCTCTAAAATATCTGACAGAAAACTTGTTAAAATATCCACCAGCTCTTCAATTGTTGTTAAAAACCTAGTACATAAACCCAAGAATGACTGACACGAGTGCAGGAGTATACATTATACCATGTGGGAGATGTGATAAAGTGTATGTGGGTGAAACAACCAGATCTCTGGATATTACGACCAGGGAACACGAAAACGCTTACAGCCGTGATGACCATAGAAACGTGTGTGTCCAACACACAGACGGTGTTGGACACCTCATGAAATTTAGTGAGGGTAGACTAATCATGAAGGAAGAAGACTTAAGACTAGGCAAGTGTATAGACTTCCTTAATTGATGTTAGTAAAACTATCCATCAAAAGTCCGGAAGTTACACTATATCCAAATTGCTAATCAACGGGATATTACTCATACGGTGGCCCGTGGCCTGGTGGTTAAAGCTTTCGCTTCACACGGTGAGCGTCCGGGTTCGATTCCCAGCGAGGGTAGAAACCTTGGGCATGTTTCTTTACACCGGTTGTCTATGTTCCCTATCAGTAAAATGGGTACCTGGGTGTTAGTCGACTGGTGTGGGTCGCATCCTGGGACAAAACTGACCTAATTTGCGGGAAATACTCAGCATAACAAGCGGCTTTCTATATAGTAGTATGTCATTGATGTCAGCTAGGCCTATATATCTTGTACATGTACTGGTAGAAATAATAATAATTATTATTATTATAATTATGGAGACAGCTGTAACAAGATGTTGACAGATCCTTCTCACACGCACCCCAACTCACCAGAATTGTACTACCACCACTACTACTACCACCACTACTACTACCACCACTACTACTACTACCACTACTACTACTACTACCTACGCGACACTCCACCTGACTCCTGCCACTATATATACTCGTGTCTGAGTTATCTTTGTATCAGGACTGAAAAAGCCACTCGGGACGAAACGTTTCCTTTAATGTCCTCAACTATACACAAGTGTCTTTTTCTACGTCTTGTCGGTGTCGCCATACCATTCCTTAGTGCTGTTGTTGTTGTAGCTGCTGTTGTTGTTGTAGCTGCTGTTGTTGTTGTAGCTGCTGTTGTTGTAGCTGCTGTTGTTGTTGTAGCTGCTGGGTTGTTGTTGTAGCTGCTGTTGTTGTTGTAGCTGCTGTTGTTGTTGTAGCTGCTGTTGTTGTTGTAGCTGCTGTTGTTGTTGTAGCTGCTGGTGTTGCAGCACTGTGTTATACACCAAGGTAGTGCTGGTGTTGCAGCACTGTGTTATACACCAGGGTAGTGCTGGTGCTGCAGCACAGTGTTATACACCAGGGTAGTGCTGGTGTTGCAGCACTGTGTTATACACCAGGGTAGTGCTGGTGTTGCAGCACTGTGTTATACACCAGGGTAGTGCTGGTGTTGCAGCACTGTGTTATACACCAGGGTAGTGCTGGTGTTGCAGCACTGTGTTATACACCAGGGTAGTGCTGGTGTTGCAGCACTGTGTTATACACCAGGGTAGTGCTGGTGTTGCAGCACTGTGTTATACACCAGGGTAGTGCTGGTGTTGCAGCACTGTATTATACACCAGGGTATTGCTGGTACTGCAGCACTGTATTATACACCAGGGTAGTGCTGGTCATTCACCACAAGATGATGTACCTCTTATTTTGCAACAATAACAGCAAACAAAACCATGAACAGCAAAAGCAACAATAACAAGAACAACAACAAGGAGAACAAGAATAACAACAATACCAAGAACAACAGGAACACAACAATAAGAAGAACAATAAGAACAAAATCATCAACGACAGCACCAATAATAACAAATAAGAACCAAACCAACAAGAAAAACAAAACTAACTGCAATGAACAATATTTTAATGAGGTAAACAATTAACCACACGAGTCATCAACACAAATCAATTACTCAACTGTGCAACTAAATTGTTGCATTCATCAACTACCAACCTCACTTCTACCACCAACCACCACAACAACAACAACTCTCAAACAACAAGCACAACACAACAACATCCAGCACCACCCGTTCAACATAACAACAATCACTAGTACAAGAACACAAGACCACCACAACAATCACTCGTACAAGAACACAAGACCACCACAACAATCACTCGTACAAGAACACAAGACCACCACAACAATCACTCGTACAAGAACACAAGACCACCACAACAATCACTCGTACAAGTACACAAGACCACCACAACAATCACTCGTACAAGAACACAAGAACACCACAACAATCACTCGTACAAGAACACAAGACCACCACAACAATCACTCGTACAAGAACACAAGACCACCACAACAATCACTCGTACAAGAACACAAGACCACCACAACAATCACTCGTACAAGAACACAAGAACACCACAACAATCACTCGTACAAGAACACAAGACCACCACAACAATCGCTCGTACAAGAACACAAGACCACCACAACAATCACTCGTACAAGAACACAAGACCACCACAACAATCACTCGTACAAGAACACAAGAACACCACAACAATCACTCGTACAAGAACACAAGACCACCACAACAATCACTCGTACAAGAACACAAGACCACCACAACAATCACTCGTACAAGAACACAAGACCACCACAACAATCACTCGTACAAGAACACAAGAACACCACAACAATCACTCGTACAAGAACACAAGACCACCACAACAATCACTCGTACAAGAACACAAGAACACCACAACAATCACTCGTACAAGAACACAAGACCACCACAACAATCACTCGTACAAGAACACAAGACCACCACAACAATCACTCGTACAAGAACACAAGACCACCACAACAATCACTCGTACAAGAACACAAGAACACCACAACAATCACTCGTACAAGAACACAAGACCACCACAACAATCACTCGTACAAGAACACAAGACCACCACAACAATCACTCGTACAAGAACACAAGACCACCACAACAATCACTCGTACAAGAACACAAGACCACCACAACACAACAACAACAACAAAAACAGGTGATGTTGCAGTGTCTGCAGGAAATTCCTCTTAAAACTGGTTAACCTCGCCAAGGTCTCAACTCTTTGTTTACTCTTAACACTTTCCGCCACTTATTCAGCAGCCCAAGAGCTGGTTACCAACTTGCAACATCAGTCCAAGAGCTGGTTGCCAACTTGCAACACTCAGTCCAAGAACTGGTTACTAAATTGCAACACTCAGTCCAAGAGCTGGTTACCAACTTTTAACACTCAGTCCAAGAGCTGGTTACCAAGTTGCAACACTCAGTCCAAGAGCTGGTTACCTGCATCTCATGCTGGTTACCAACTTTCCACTCAGTCCAAGAGCTGGTTACCAACTTGCAACCCTCAGTCCAAGAGCTGGTTACCAACTTGCAACCCTCAGTCCATGAGCTGGTTACCAACTTGCAACACTCATTCCAAGAGCTGGTTACCAACTTGCAACCCTCAGTCCAGAGCTGGTTACCAATTTGCAACACTCAGTCCAAGAGCTGGTTACCAACTTGCAACCCTCAGTCCAAGAGCTGGTTACCAACTTGCAACCCTCAGTCCATGAGCTGGTTACCAACTTGCAACACTCATTCCAAGAGCTGGTTACCAACTTGCAACCCTCAGTCCAAGAGCTGGTTACCAAATTGCAACACTCAGTCCAAGAGCTGGTTACCAACTTGCAACACTCAGTCCAAGAGCTGGTTACCAACTTGCAACACTCAGTCCAAGAGCTGGTTACCAACTTGCAACCCTCAGTCCATGAGCTGGTTACCAACTTGCAACACTCTTTCCAAGAGCTGGTTACCAACTTGCAACCCTTAGTCCAAGAGCTGGCTACCAACTTGCAACCCTCAGTCCAAGAGCTGGTTACCAACTTGCAACCCTCAGTCCGTGAGCTGGTTACCAACTTGCAACCCTCAGTCCGTGAGCTGGTTACCAACTTGCAACACTCAGTCCAAGAGCTGGTTACCAACTTGCAACTCAGTCCAAGAGCTAGAGACTGCTCTTTGTTTAGAAAGGTGCCACACCTGCTCTTTGTATACACAGGTGCCACACCTGCTCACTGTATACAAAGGTATTACACCTGCCCACTGTGTATAAAGGTACCACACCTGCCTATTACATACAAAGGTACCACACCTGCCTACTGCAAAGGTACCACACCTGCTAACTGCATACAAAAGTGCCACATCTGCCCACTGTATACAAAAGTGCCACACCTGTTCACTGTATATAAATGTGCCACTCCAGCCCACTGTATACAAATGTGCTATACCTGCCCACTTTATACAAAGGTGCCACGCCTACCTGCTCACTATATATAAGGTGTCACTGTCGTGGGGATTCTTTTCATGGATTTGGGTAATAAATCCATGAGAAGAACCCCCACGACATCACACCTGCACACTATATACAAAGGTGCCACACCTGCCCACTGTATATAAAGGTGCCACACCTGCCCACTGTATATGAAGGTGCCACACCTGCCCACTGTATATGAATGTGCCACACTGCCTACTGTATACAAATGTGCCACACCTGCCCGTGTATACAAAGGTGCCACACCTGCCCGTGTATACAAAGGTGCCACACCTGCCCGTGTATACAAAGGTGCCACACCTGTTCTGTCAATACTAGAGAACTTCCGTTCATGTTATTCTTCTTGCTGATGATTCTGTTATTGGTGTTGCTGTTGTTATTAGTGCTGTTATTGTTATTGCTGCTTCTGTTCTTACTGATGTTGTCGTTGTAGTTGCTGTTGTTGCTAACGTTGAAGTTGGTGTTGTTGTTGAAGTTTCTGCTGTTGTAGTTGCTGTTATTGTTGTAGTTGCTTTTGTAGTTGATTTTGCTGCTGTTACTGTTGTAGCTCCTGTTGTTGTCGCTGTTGTAGATTCTGTTGTTGTTGTAATTGATGTTGTAGTTGTTGCTACTGTTGCTGTAGTTGATGTTTCTGCTGCTCTTGTTGTTGTAGTTGCTGTTATTGTTGTAGTTACTGTTGTAACTGTTGCTGCTGTTGTTGTTGTTTTTACTGTTATTGTTGTTACCGATCAATGTGAACAAGTACGACTGTTTGTTACTCAGTAATTGGGTTACCACTTTTGTTCAAAGTTCAATTCACAAATGAACTTATTATTTCTGGGCTTTGTTCATATTTCCAGCTGTTCAAATATTCGTAACTCTGGGCTCACGTGTTCAAATGTTCGTAACTCTGGGCTCACGTGTTCAAATGTTCGTAACTCTGGGTTCACGTGTTCAAATGGTTGTCTATGTGAGTAACCAGGACGCAGTCTTCCACAACCTGGATGACGGTGTTGTGAGCTCGAAAAATGGTGTAACAAGAGTGAAAATGCGTGAAATTAACTACATTGAAAGTGAGCTAGGTATGGTGAAAGTGTGTTAATTTAACTATAGTGAAAGTGAGTCAATATAACGTCCCATATCATAAAATCTTTGAAAGGATTGTGAGAAGCAAGAGCCCAGCCATTTGGATTCCCAATAATTGTACAACCCCGGGCAGCATAGGTTTAGAGCAGGTCGCTCCTGCCTCTCACAACTACTGGACCACTATGACATGGTCTTGGATGGTCGCTCCTGCTCTCACAACTACTGGACTACTATGACAAGGTCTTGGATGGACTGTAGGACAAACACTACAGATGTAGTATACACAGACTGTGCAAAAGCCTTCAACAAGTGCGATCACGGTGTAATAGCTCACAAAATACGTGATAAGTGAATAAAAGGAAAAGTGGGTAAATGGATCTTTAACTTCCTAACCAAGAGAACACAAAGAGTAATAGTAAACAGAGTTAAATACATGAGTGAGAGGGGTTGGATTTGAGTGGGACTTGCACTTGGGTAAATAGAATTATCAGAGCTTGTTGCTTGGGTAACATTGAAAATTGGGTTGGTCAAATATCCTGTTAGTGGGATGGGTTGTGAAGGACCTGCCACATGTGTCTAATTTATCAACTTGACGGTTCTCTGAATCAGTTATCTACAGCTTTAAATATAGGTTGGAGAGGAGCGCCAGTGGGTGTGGATTAGACCTGCCTCGTATAGGCCTACTGCAGTGTTTCCCCGGTCTTTTGAGCTTCTGAAAGCAGGTACAAGACTTTAGGGTTGTCCTCGGGGGTATGTGGACCACCTCTGTCCTGGGTATTGTTGCCTTAATTCCTTTAATGTGTATTGGGGAAAGTTTACCTTTGTTATTATACCCCAGGTAGCGTCTCAGGGGTGGTGATGCCCAGCTCCCCCGGGGGTTGAGAGGTGTGGGACGGGGAAGGAGACACGTTTCCCAGGTGTTTAGGGAGGTGAAGGACGACTCTGGGGAGAAGCCTCGCTCCCCGAAGTATAGGGAGGTGAGGGACGCTTCTGGGGGAGCAACGTTGATTCCCTTTCATTTCCACGGCTGGATTTAGGAAAAAAAATATTAATCTTTCGTCAGCGAGTGACAGAGATTAGTGTGGCTTACCTAGTGCTGCTGCTGCTGCTGCTGCCGCCGCTGCTGCTGCTGCTGCTGCCTTAATAACAACAACATATGCAATAAAAACATCAACAATAACAAGAAAAGCAACAGAAGCAGCAACAACAACAGCAGTAGGGGGTAAAAGCCACGACAACCACAGAAGCAGTAGCAGCAACATCAGCAGCAGAAGCGTCAACAACTAAAGCAGAAACAGAAGAAGCAACAACAGAAGCAACAACAACAACACAGTGTCAACAACAGAAGCAGTAGCAGCAATAGCGTCAATAACAACAGAAGCAGTAGCAACAGCAACAACAGAAGCAGTAGCAACAGCAACAACAGAAGCAGTAGCAACAGCAACAACAGAAGCAGTAGCAGCAACAGATGTAGAAAAAACAACAACAGTAGTATCAGCAGCAACAGATGCAACAAAAGCAACAACAGCATTCAGTAGCAGCAGCAGCAACAACAGAAGTAACAGCAACAGATACAGTAGAAGCAACATCAGCAGCGGAACCATTAACAATAACAAAAAGCAGCAACAACAAAAATAATAACAGCAACACAATCAATAACAACAGTATCATCAACAACAACAGTAGCAGCAACAACAAAACAACCGTAACAAAAATAAAAGCAACAACAAAAAACAATCATAGCACCACCAACAACAAATAAAAAAAGAGCCACAGGATATTGTTCTCTCAGAAAGGTTCAACAATAGTCAAGAATAATGTTACAGAGAACGATGCTTTCTAATAACACTTCTCTTATCTACATTTAGACAGCCAAATATATATATATATATATATATATATATATATATATATATATATATATATATATATGAGTTCAAGGACAGGGTAGCAGAAGAGCATCCAGACATTAAAGGTATCAAAGAGACAGTGTCTGCGAGCATAACCAATACATTATTTCCTGAAGGATACCTCATTGTGAGAAGAGAGAGCAAGAACAGAGAAGGAAGAGTGGCACTAATAGTAAGGAATTAATGGGCATTTAAGAAAGTGAAGAGCATGGACACTGGTGATTACAGTGGCTATATAGCAGGAGAAATATTGGTTGGAAGGCCCAAGATAATACCTGTGATTTACAACCCCCCACTGAACAACAGGAGATAGAGACATTTACAGAACATAGGTCACTGACCCAACATGTTAAAAGGAACTACAAGAATGCAGAGGGAACTGGACATGCTGCTGATCAGCGTCACCTGTTCTGTCCTGAGTATTGTTGCCTTAATTCCTTACTGTGTCTTGGGGAAAGTTTACCTTTGTTATTATACCCCAGGTAGCGTCCCAGGGAAGGTGAGGCAGCATGCTGCTCAAATCAGTGCCTGATCAGCCGGGTTGTGGTTCGTACGTTGCACTGCGTGCTGCGAGTAGTAACAACCTGGTTGATAGGCCCACGGAGGCACTGACTCCCCTGAAAACGTCCTTCAGGAGTACTTCAGATTCTGGACTGAATCTGACATGGTAGAAACAGAATATGGCCTTCCACTAGGGACTGTGACCAGTGGCGTCGTAAGGGGTGGCGGGCCGCCCCGGGTGACACCATCAGGGGTGACACCATAGAGCCTCTAAAGGTGACACTAATGCACAAAACAGTGCTGCACCAACATAAGAGAAGAATCCTTCGTTTCTATATAGCCTATTAAATGGTTACAGAGTACAAATAGGCCTATATAGGGAAAAATCATTGTTTTTGATGATGTGATAGGTGATTTAGCAGGATTGAAGGCAAGAAAATGCAAGATCAGATTCACTGAGATGTTACCTGTACTCAAGGTCAAATTGGAACTAGTGTTTCTCTGACATTGCAGAGTTTTTCTTTACTTTTTAAATTTTGTTTTTGTAGTGTTGAAGATGAATAAATGTAGGATGTGTTGCCTGTACTCAGGGTATCTGAGTTTATGTTTCCTCAATATTACTACGATTATTTATTTTATCATTAATAAAGTTCAGAAGTATTCTCCTGTTCGGTTTATGACCCTTAAACGTTATCATTGCTAAACATTAGTTACTGGTCATGCAGTAGTGACGTCACTGGTCATGCAGTAGTGACGTAACTGCAGTTTACTCCCCCCATCCCCCCGCCCTTGGATTTCATGGGGGTGACACCACAGATGCCGCCCCGGGTGACACCACAGATGCCGCCCCGGGTGACACCACAGATGCCGCCCCTGGTGACACCAACCCTAGCGACGCCACTGACGGTGTTTAGCTTCGAATACAAGGCAGAAGGAGCGGAGAAAAGGAGACTATGAAGGGATGAGGGATTTTTAATAGGAATCCAACGAGACAGTGAACTGATTGACCAAACAACACACAATACACAACAAGGTTTATAACTATCAAGAGAGATGGGATATATAGAGAGCTATTAGTTTAACCAGAGCCACATAGAGGGCAAAGCAAGGAGCAAAAGAGATTGGGAAAAAGTACAAAATACAGAATATTACAACTGGAAAGAAAGCAGAATAGCAAGGAAAGATAAGGGTAAGAAGGGAAGCAGGTTATCATTTCCAGAATAACATAGCAGAAAAGGCCAGAGTGTGTGTGTGTGTGTGTGTGTGTGTGTGTGTGTGTGTGTGTGTGTTGTCTGTGTGTGTGTGTGTGTGTGTGTGTACGCGCTGAGGAATACATCCTTGACACCAGCATCATGTACTCAACCTTGACTTGGCACACACACTAGAAACTTTACTTTCCTCGTGTGAGTGAACAAGGTCGGGCTCTTGGGTACACACACACACACACACACACACACACACACACACACACACACACACACACACACACACACACCTGCAAGATTCATTACTAGTAGTATAATTACCATTATTATTATTATTAATATTAGTAGTAGTTATTAGTCGTAACAGTAGTAGTATGACAGCAGTCCTAGTCGTAGTAGTAATATACTAGCAGCATTAGTAGTCGTAGTGGCAGCAGTATAATAGCAGTCCAAGTCGTAGTAGTAATATAATAGCAGCATTAGTAGTCGTAGTGGCAGCAGTATAATAGCAGTCCAAGTCGTAGTAGTAATATAATAGCAGCATTAGTAGTCGTAGTGGCAGCAGTATAATAGCAGTCCAAGTCGTAGTAGTAACATAATAGCAGCATTAGTAGTCGTAGTGGCAGCAGTATAATAGCAGTCCAAGTCGTAGTAGTAATATAATAGCAGCATTAGTAGTCGTAGTGGCAGCAGTATAATAGCAGTCCAAGTCGTAGTAGTAATATAATAGCAGCATTAGTAGTCGTAGTGGCAGCAGTATAATAGCAGTCCAAGTCGTAGCAGCAGCAGTAGTAACAAGCTCACTACCCAAGAAAACAAGATCAAAGGCTACATTTTGATGCGTGAAGCTCGGGGCAGCATTATTATCATGAGGGAGCACTAAATCAGTAGGGATTATACAGCGCCTGTCTCTGTGTGTGTGTGGGGGGGGAGAAGAAGATGGAAGGTATTCAGGTTCAATTCAGGGAACTGGAGCACAGATCCAATTCCCTACATCAAGAGCAACAACACAAATATTTCACCGACGGGGATTGAATTTGTGGCGGACCCGCTATGTATGGGACAGTAGGCCTCCTGTAGTGCTCCTCCTCCTTCACCTGCGTCATAATGACCGTCCAGGCGTTACATTACTTGCACATGTCACTGTACCCACCACATTGCAGGTAATTTTATCATTATTATACCTTGTTTTCTCTCTCACCTGTTAAGTTCCTCACATATTTCTCAGAAATTATATAAAATATCAACTAGGTGTAGAGTGATAACTCACGAAATCGTAATGATACGATTGCAAACAAACCATAGCACGGGTGGGGATAGAACTCGGGATCAGGGAATCATAAAACTCCAGACCGACGCTCTAGCCACTGGGCCAGCTGGCTACAATAAGATTCATCCAACTAGGTAATCAGGAATTTTATGACTCTGATCGCGGGTTCTATCCCCGCCCGTGGTATGTTATTTTTTTTTTTAAAGAGTGATACAAATGCAGCGCAACGAGATCTTTTATTGACAACACTAACCGAGGTAGAAGCTTCGACACACTTCCCCTTACTACACTCCCTATATACACGTGTATGTATGCTCCTTTGTGATGAATTAGACACATGTGCAACATCTGGGCATCCTATATATATATATATATATATATATATATATATATATATATATATATATATATATATATATATATATTTTTTTTTTTTTTTTTTTTTATAATATAGGATGGGGTCCACCTCTAGTGAAAATTGTGGGACCCATAGCCTCGGAGAAGTGGATAAAGGCTTCAAGGAAGAATATTTGGATTTCTTCCTGATGCCATTTGAATATTCCACTTCTCCTACCACCCATCCTATATACACACATACATACATATAAATGCTTTATTAATAGACAGAATACATTTATAGAAAACACAAACATGAACATGAATACAATGGTACAATATGTCAAAGATTATGAATCTCCTCCAGCTCCTCCGAAGCCGGACGAGCCAAGTATGCAGCATGCATTTCCCTCTGGATGGCCACGCTGAGACGCTGGAACATGAACGTGGCTGCCCTTTTGTCCCTGGTGGTGTCGATGAGTCTGGAACCCAGTTCTTTAAGGAAACGTGTTGCATTTTTCCCCACGCTCCCAAGGTCTCTGATCCCACTGGGACAAATTTATACTGTTGGCTTATGTCCCTGTACTTGCCGATCTTGTACTCCTCTCTGTGGTCAGCAGCTCCTCCCTGTCGCCCGACACTGTGATGGATGTAGGTGTCAGCCAGTGTCGACACACAGGTATAATCCCATGCTAAGTGCTTGCCATTCTTCCAAGGATAGATGGTGATCCCGTCGGGGCGGTTTGCTGGGTTGTGGGTATTGTTGGCTGCTAGTGATCGAGGCTCTCGATATATATATATATATATATATATATATATATATATATATATATATATATATATATATAGACAACCAAGACTAGGTAATCAGTTCCTGAGCCTAGGAGCAGGTAATGACCGTCCTAGTCATGGTCCTCATCAACTGTTCCTAGGCTGAGGGATGACCCTTGTGGGTTTAGCGCCTAGTGATGTTTGTAGTAATAACAATAACAAGCTGAGGGACTGATTACCTTATCTCTCACTGTCTTCTGCATATATTTTTACAGTCTTCAGAATATGTCTGTGTATTTATTGTACTGATAAAGCCACTGGGTGGCGAAACGTCTCAAGATACCCACAAGATACCCACATGTTGCACATGTGTCTAATTCATCATGTCGGTATTGTATACCATTGATATATAGGCTTCTTTGTTACCTGAATAAGTCCACTGAGTGGGCGAAACGTTGTGAATAAGACCTCATTACACTGCGTTTCATACTTTCATATTTCTCTGTTGAGTGTTTCCACCTTCTCCGACACTTGTTGTGTCACAGTCACCTTCCATCTCAAGCATCCCTGAACCAACGTCTACCTGGAGTCTACCTGGAGTCTACCTGGACAGTGTATCTGGGTGATCAACGCCCCCGCGGGCCGGTCCATGACCAGGCCTTAGATAGATTTCATTCTCCCCCTTGCGTACTTTTCCTCTTCTGCCTATTTTCATTTTTTCCTGCTATCCTTCCCTTTTTTCAATTATCCATACCCATTCCGTCTTTAAATCTGGCTAGACCCCTGCTTACCCTGCTGTGCATCTACTCTCCTCGTGTTCTGGAACAACTTTCTCTTCCACCTCGCCTCACCTCTTCATCGCAGACATAACATTGTTGCGAAGATAAGTCAAATGGGTGACTGATGGACTCACTTTAAACGGTGAAAAATATGACATAGTTGTGTCTACCACGCTCAGTGGCTGTCTTGTTTATGTGTTCTAAACACTACCACGCTCAGTGGCTGCCTTGTTTACGTGTTCTAAACACTACCACGCTCAGTGGCTGCCTTGTTTACGTGTTCTAAATACTACCACGCTCAGTGGCTGCCTTGTTTATGTGTTCCAGGCACAACCACGCTCAGTGGCTGCCTTGTTTATGTGTTCCAGACACAACCACTCTCAGTGGCTGCCTTGTTTATGTGTTCCAGACACAACCACGCTCAGTGGCTGCCTTGTTTATGTGTTCCAGACACAACCACGCTCAGTGGCTGCCTTGTTTATGTGTTCCAGACACAACCTTTTATCACCATAATCTTTTATATTTGTTCCGCTGTGGTATGTTATTATTGGTTGTTATTAAAAAATGACAATTTAACATAGCCAAAAATAACTTAACGTAGCTCGATTGCTAGCACACTCTGCTCACACACTGAGGTCCGGGGGTCGATCCCCGGTACGGCTGAAAAACTGTACGTGTTCCCATAGGATACCTGCTGGCCCTGTTCACACATCAGTAAAATGGTACCTGGGTGTTAGTGGACTGGTGTGGGTCGCATCCTGGGACAAAACTGACCTAATTTGCGAGAAATGCTCAGCATAACAAGCTACTTTCTATATAGTAGTATGTCACTGATGTCAGCTATGGTCTGTATACCTTGTACATGTCATGTACTTGTAGAAATAAAAATATTATTATTGTTAACTTAAACTAATCGTAAAATTTGCTACAAACAGCGTGAGAATAATCTACACAGTTGGTGATGGTGGTTCAGAGGTTGGATAATAATAATAATAATAATAATAATAATAATAATAATAATAATAATAATAATAATAATAATAATAATCTTTATTTCTACAAGTACATGTACAAGGTATACAGGCCATAGCTGACATCAAAGACATACTACTATATAGAAAGCCCCTTGTTATACTGAGCATTTCCTGCAAATTAGGTCAGTTTTGTCCCAGGATGCAACCCACACCAGTCCACTAACACCCAGGTACCTATTTTACTGATGGGTGAACATAGACAACCGGTGTAAGGAAACACGCCCAATGTTTCTACCCTCGCCGGGAATCGAACCCGGACACTCACCGTCTGAAACGAGAGCTTTTGCCACCAGGCCACGGGCCTGGATAGTTAACTACGGTGTACCATCATCGTCACGATGTAGTACCAAGGGTAAGTAATGACATTCATAATGACTCCAGGCACAGCTTATAATAGTATAATACCACTTAAATGGCCACTTATACTTTCCCACTACTTAACCGCACCCTTAAGGAGTACAATCCTTTACCCACTTACATACTCATGGTCTAATTCCACCTCCATATGGCTAGCCACTTAAATTACCACTTATTTCAAAGGGGAGCGAGAGAACCTCTTCACCTCTTGGTAAACAACTCAGTAATATTGCTTAATACGTTTATTAGAACCACAATACAGTAAATACTTCTCAGGGAATATTATTGTTGTTGTTGATTCGCCGGTACTCTCCCGGCTCCCTGTCGTGGGAGTGTCAGAGACCTATGTCTCCCATGGGAGGAAGTACAAGTACCTCCTCATCGTTGGGACCAACTGTCCCCAGGCCTAGCCCTAATCCTCACCCTCACGAGGCTCGTAGGGAGAAGCTAGGCCTCTCTGGTCTGCCATCTTCCCCGCCCCAGGGGGAATAATGGGAATGGCAGTCTTGTGAACTGCAGGTGATAGCAAGCTCTGGCTCAGGCACCTACCCTACCCTAGAAGGGCTGGGCATGGTGTCCATGTTCCTCTCAGGAAATTCTTCTTCTTGTTGATTCACCGGGACTCTCCCGGCCCGGGCCTTGTCCAAGTGGTGGCCCGGCCTTGGTTCCCTTTCTCGGGAGTATCTCAGACTAACGTCTGCCATGGGAGGAGGTACTTGGGACCTCCTCATCTGTGGGACCAACGGTCCCCAGGCCTAGCCACATTCCCCGCCCTCACGGGGCTCGTAGGGAGAAGCTAGGCCCATCTTTGGTCTGCCATCTTCCCTGCCCAAGGGAAGCTAATGGGAAGAGCAGTCTTGTGAGCCGCAGGTGAAAGCAAGCTCTGGCTCAGGCACCTACCCTGCCCTAGAAGGGCTAGGCATGGTGTCGATGTCCCTCAGGAAATACTTCTGAAGTGGAAATAAATGAATACATTTATTTTGTTAATACTATAATGGCTGGTTATGTAATTGCTTCATCACTTAATATTTTATCACTGAAAACATTATACTGTGACAGGGGAAATTATATTTATGATTTTTTTAAGAGGGTGACAAAAATATTACTTAAATACTGGCGAATGGTACCACTTGCAATTTAAAGTCTAAAGTACCACTTAGAATTTAAATTGCAATCTCCTTAAGGTATCCTCTTAGGATTTTCCTGGCATTGTCTTAGGGTTCTCCTGGCATTCTCTTAGGGTTCTACTGGCATTCTCTTAGGGTTCTACTGGCATTCTCTTAGGGTTCTACTGGCATTCTCTTAGGGTTCTACTGGCATTCTCTTAGGGTTCTACTGGCATTCTCTTTAACTTTATTACTGTTTCTTTTATCAATACCCAAGAGACGACCTCTCTGTCTCCTGCATCAGCCAGCCATTTTGACTCCTCATAGACCTAAAATCCTGTCTCGACTCCTGACTCCTTCCATCTTGAGACAGCAACTCCCTTAATAGGGTTCACGATCTTCCCATATAAAAAACTGATTAATGTAAGTGATCTCAAAAGGGGTAGAAAAAAAAATGCTGAGTCTTGTTTACATTAATATTCTCTCACGATATGAGACCTTGAGTCTTATATCGTGAGAGTCACTGATCACGAGGGTGTCAGCCACAAGAGCTAACTGATCGTTGGGTAACGAATCACTGCTCTGTAAACACGGGCAACATCTGTAAGGGCACACGTATAAAGTATCCAACCGTCCCTGCATCGAACCCGGGTCCTTCAGTTGTGAGCTGCTGTGGTCACTGCAAATAATTTACTGCCTTGTATGAGGTGTCTGGTGTCCACTCCCTCACCACCTGCTCCACCACCTCGACAACCACCTGCCCCACCTCCTGCTCCACCACCTGCCCCACCTGCTCCACCACCTGCTCCACCACCTGCCCCACCTGCCCCTCTCATAACTGGCGCGACACACTAACCTTGCTGAGTGTATCAGTTCAAGGTTGGCACTGCCTAGGTGAAGCAGTGTTGTGGGGAGAGAGAGACACTGCTACTGACACAACCATGTACACATTTGGATGTCAGACACTGCTGCTGACACAACCATGTACACAGATGGACGTCAGACACTGCTGCTGACACAACCATGTACACAGTTGGACGTCAGACACTGCTGCTGACACAACCATGTACACAGGTGGACGTCAGACACTGCTGCTGATACAACCATGAGTTGATTTTCCCTCACCTTGACCCTCAACCGTCTCCTGATCGATCTACGCTGTGTGTGTGTGTGTGTGTGTGTGTGTGTGTGTGTGTGTGTGTGTGTGTACTCACCTAGTTGTGGTTGCAGGGTCGAGACTCAGCTCCTGGCCCCGCCAACTCAGCTGTGTGTGTGTGTTTACACTAAAAGATACATACCTCTCAGTGTATATACACTGTATATACTCAGTGTATATACACTGAGAGACACATACACTACACTGAGAGACACATATACTTGTCTGTGTGTATATAGTGTTGTGCTGGTGCTAAAAATACATGAGCGAGCTGGTACTTATGCAATGTAGTATGACTGGTCCACCCTGACCTCCTGGACCAGCCGGGCCAGAGTGCTGGTGTTGGTACATGACCCAAGTGAAAACTCAACGCACGACTTTTTGTCTTAAGACTACCTCATCACTGGTGGGGGTACTATGGTCCCACGGTGGACCAAGCTTATGGTCCCATGGTGGAAGACTACCTCATCACTAGTTGGGGCACTATGGTCCCACGGTGGACCAAACTTATGGTCCCACGGTGGACCAAGCTTATGGTCCCATGGACTAAGCTTATGGTCCCATGGTGGACCAAGCTTATGGTCCCATGGTGGACCAAGGCTGTGTGTTCTTCCCGGCTGTGTCCTCGCTCCTACCACCCCTCAAGATACATTTCCAGGTATCACTGGCTGCCCCTCCAGCCTTGTTCAATGTTCCATTCATGCAGGCTGGCATCTGCCTTGGGTCGATATCTCGTGTCTGTTGCTCGAAATTTCGTGTCTGTTGTTCGATATCTATTGTCTGTTGTTAAATATCTCGTGTCTGTTACCGTATATACTTTGCCTGTTGCTAGGTATCTCTTGACTGTTGCTAGATATCTCGTGTCTCTGCTGTTAAATTTCTGCAACAAATTCACCTTAAACCAGCAAACAGTGGAGTCAACATGACTGGAAAATACACTTGACTTTATTTTCAATAATAATGACGACTTATAGGAAATATAACAGCATCAAAGACAATAAATTCAGATCACAACCTAATCGAGCCTCAGACTTGTATGCACAGGACTCCTGACCAGCAAGATGCGATCAGGTACGAGGATGCCTTCACCAAATTCAACTTCAAACCAAGAACATCCAGTGGGATCAAACTAACCATATCCTTAACGAAACTTGACTGGGAAGATGTCTTAAACAACACGGATCCGACCAGAGGCACTTTAGATATGCTCAAGGCACATTTACCTAAGGAAAAGGAAGAGATGTAAACCAGAAGAGAGAGAGGCTCCCTCTCAAGGTGAAGAATCAAAGGGGCCAGTCTGTTTGGAACAATGAACGAGGCACTGGCTAGAGAAATAGAAAATATCGAAGTTAAATTAATCATACTGACTGTGATCTATAACTGCAAAGAAATGAGTGAGATACTGAAGTCTCAATACGACTCGGTGTTTAGTGACACATTAATCAGACTAAGGGTAGACAGTCTAAAGGGATTTTTTTTATGACCGAGACTCAAAATCTGGTTATTATTTCTCAGAATTTCTGACATAACCTAAACACCACTGGGCTTTGAAAAAGCAATTGACAACATGCCCATGCACTCTGCCTTGGGCCCAGGTTCATGGAACTTCGTGTTCATCAACAACTGCATGAAATCCCTTTCATATGCCTTAAATATTCTATGGACAGGGAGCATAGGCACGGGGCTCATCCCACAGTCTCTAAAACAACGGATATAGCCCCACTCCATAAAGGTGGCTGTAAAGCAACTGCAAAGAATTATACATCGATAGCACTACAGTCCTACATCATAAAATTATTTGAAAGGTTCTAAAAGGCAAGATCCCCAACCAACTGAGTACCCAACAATTGCACAACCCAGGGTAGCATGGGTTTAGAGCAGGTCGCTCCTGCCTTTTACAACTACTGGACAACTATGACATGGTCTTGGATGGTCGCTCCTGCCTCTCACAACTACTGGACCACTATGTCAAGGTCTTGGATGGTCGCTCATGCCTCTCACAACTCCTGGACAACTATGACATGGTCTTGGATGGTCGCTCCTGCCTCTCACAACTACTGGACAACTATGTCATGGTCTTGGATGGTCGCTCCTGCCTCTCACAACTACTGGACAACTATGACATGGTCTTGGATAGTCGCTCCTGCCTCTCACAACTACTGGACAATAATGTCATGGTCTTGGATAGTCGCTCCTGCCTCTCACAACTACTGGACAACTATGTCATGGTCTTGGATAGTCGCTCCTGCCTCTCACAACTACTGGACCACTATGACATGGTCTTGGATGGTATGGAGAACATAATGCAGATGTAGTATATACAGAATTTGCGCAAACCTTCGATAAAGTACGATCATGACGTAACAGCACAAAATGCGTGAAAAAGAAATATAATGGGAAAAGTGGGTAGATGGATCTTTAACTTTCTAACAGAACACAAAGAGTAATAGTAAAGAGAGTTAGTCAGTGGCGGCTACAGTCATAAGCGCTGTTCCACTAGGTACGGTACTCGCTCCCATCATTTTTCTCATCCTGATATCTGACACAGGGAGAGATGTAAATCACAGCACTGCGTCTTCCTTTGCAGACTATACTAGACTCTGTATGAGAGTGTCATCCATTGAGGACACTCCGGATATAAAACAAGTCTTCCAATGAGCCACAAAAAAAAATCTGAAGTTCAATGAGGACAAATTCCACTTTCACGGATCACAATAATGCCATTATCACATCTGACAGGAAAATGATAGGATCAATAATGAAAACCTTCAAAACAAGGGACGCCTAGCCAATGCTGAGTTTCTTTAAATCACTTGTTCTCTGTAGGCTGGAATACTGCTGTATACTAACAGCCCCTTTCAAGGCAGGCAAATTGCAGATATGGAGAATATAGAGAACTTTCACTGCACGTATAAGTACAGTCAAGAACCTCAATTACTGGGAATGTTTGAAGTTCCTTGACCTGTACTCCTAGGAACGCGGGCGAGAAAGATACATCATAATTTACACCTGGAAAATCCTAAAAGGACTAGTCCCAAATCTGCACTCAGAAATCATTCCCTAAGAAAGTAAAAGGCTCAGTAGGTGATGCAACATCCCCCCAATGAAAAGCAGGGGCGCCACAAGTACACTAAGGGAACACAGTAAGTCAAAGGGGCCCAAGACTATTCAACTGCCTCCCAGCATACATTACGGGAATTACCAATAGACCTCTAGCTATCTTGACAGATAACTAGTCAATACCTGACCAGCCGGACTGTGGTTCGTATGTTGCATTGCGTGCAGCGGCAGTAACAATCTGGTTGATCAGGTACTGATCAACCACGAGGCCTGGTCATGGATCCCCGGAACTTCCAGGTATACTCCAGGTAGGTATTTCGTGTCTGTTACTAGATATCTTGAGCCTCTTTCTCTACATCTCATGTCTGTTTCTAGAATCTCGTGTCGGTTCCTCGGTATCTCGTGTCTGTTGCTAGATACCTCGTGTCTGTTGCCAGATACCTCGTATCTGTTACGAGATACCTCGTGTTTGTTGCTAGATATCTCGTGCCTGTTGCTAGATACCTCGTGTCTCTTGCTAGATACCTCGTATCTGTTACGAGGTATCGCAAGTCTTCCACTGTATATCTTAGAGGTATCGTTGGATACCTAGCAGCTCTGGTGCTGACACAGCCAGTGTGTGTCGAACATCCTCTCTACCACAACATCACTCAGGCATGATCTGTCCAGCCTGATGGATGCCTGTAAGTGATGCCTGGTACTGTAAGTGATGCCTGGTACTGTAAGTGATGCCTGGTACTGTAAGTAATGCCTGATACTGTAAGTGATGCCTGATACTGTAAGTGATGCCTGATACTGTAAGTGATGCCTGGTACTGTAAGTGATGCCTGATACTGTAAGTGATGCCTGATACTGTAAGTGATGCCTGATACTGTAAGTGATGCCTGATACTGTAAGTGATGCCTGATACTGTAAGTGATGCCTGGTACTGTAAGTGATGCCTGATACTGTAAGTGATGCCTGTACTGTAAGTGATGCCCGATACTGTAAGTGATGCCTGATACTGTAAGTGATGCCTGATACTGTAAGTGATGCCCGATACTATAAGTGATGCCTGATACTGTAAGTGATGCCTGATACTGTAAGTGATGCCTGATACTGTAAGTGATGCCTGATACTGTAAGTGATGCCTGATACTGTAAGTGATGCCTGATACTGTAAGTGATGCCTGATACTGTGATGCCTGACGTAGGGATGCCTGATACTGTAAGTGATGCCTGATACTGTAAGTGATGCCTGATACTGTAAGTGATGCCTGATACTGTAAGTGATGCCTGATACTGTAAGTGATGCCTGATACTGTAAGTGATGCCCGATACTATAAGTGATGCCTGATACTGTAAGTGATGCCTGATACTGTAAGTGATGCCTGATACTGTAAGTAATGCCTGATACTATAAGTGATGCCCGATACTATAAGTGATGCCCGATACTATAAGTGATGCCTGATACTGTAAGTGATGCCTGATACTGTAAGTGATGCTGATACTGTGAAGTGATATTGCCTGATGATAGTAAGTATGCCTGATACTGTAAGTGATGCCTGATACTGTAAGTGATGCCTGATACTGTAAGTGATGCCTGATACTGTAAGTGATGCCTGATACTGCAAGTGATGCCTGATACTGTAAGTAATGCCTGATACTGTAAGTGATGCCTGATACTGTAAGTAGTAGTAGTAGTGATGGTGGGGATAGTAGTAGTAGTGATGGTGGGGATAGTAGCAGTAGTGATGGTGGGGATAGTAGTAGTAGTGATGGTGGGGATAGTAGTAGTAGTAGTGATGGTGGGATAGTAGTAGTAGTGATGGTGGGGATAGTAGTAGTAGTGATGGTGGGGATAGTAGTAGTATGGTGGGCTAGTAGTAGTAGTGATGGTGGGGATAGTAGTAGTAGTGATGCTTGGGATAGTAGTAGTAGTGATGGTGGGGATAGTAGCAGTAGTTGAAGGAGAAATTAAGCTTAATCTCCGACTTGCCAATTAACTATTCATGGAGGGCGGGGGGCGAGGGGCGGGGGCGAGAGGCGGGGCGCGAGGGGCGGGGCGCGAGGGGCGGGGCGCGAGGGGCGGGGGCATATTTAATTTAAAGACAGCTAAAATGCAGTTGGTGTGTATGAGCAGAGAGCCTCGACACGGAGCTGTCACCTACCTCACATAGGTACCACAACTTATACATTCTATCCAAGTATGACCTCCACACCTGCCACTAGGAGCGCTGCTTCACTTTCCCTACACACACACCTGTGTTGACACACATCTGTTCCATACATATACACACAAGTGTTCCATACACAAACACACATAACACAAGTGTTCCATACACAAACACACACACACGTTCCATATATGTATACACATACGTCTTCCATACCTGACTTACATACCTACCAACTCACATCATAAATTTATCTAGAACAAAACCTGACTATCATTGATCATTCTAGTAATGCTATACAATACCGACCAGATGTGTCAGGGACATGTCAGGTGTCACTACTGACCAGATGTTCAGGCACATGTCAGGTGTCACTACTGACCAGATGTGTCAGGCACATGTTAGGTGTCACTACTGACCAGATGTTTCGCCTTTTCAGCTGGCTTCTTCAGTCAAGATACAGTGGAGTCGCAGATAAGAGGTGGTCAGTCCCTCTATCAAGACTCCACACACAGTGAAGCTGAGGGACTGACCACCTCATATCTACATGTACACTATGTTTTCTCATCTGTAGTCTTTACCGGTGAAACGTCTCGTCAATAATTACACGTCTTACCCACCATTCTCATTCCCTTTGTCATAAACGAAATAAAAAATAAACGTTTAATACTGAAACAGGAACGATGTGAAAGGAAAAACACAATACCCCCATTAAAATTATATTTATATCTCAGGTGAATAAATAAGTACAGTGGAACCTCTGGTCACGAACGCTTCCGAACACGAACAAATCGGTTCACGACCAAAAAATCGCAATTTTTGCATCTGGTCACAAACACATAATTGGGTGCCGAACAAACACAGCTGGGCTAATTTTCACATTCCATGCACGCGCCAATATCCCCCACTTCCTGTTGTTTGTGTACACCGAACAAAGACCCTCCCTCGCCTTGCAGTCGGTCTCAGTTAGACGTGCGACCATTCACTGTGAACTCCTTGTGTTGTATTTCGTTTTCTTTGTTTTCTTTGTTGTTTACGTTATGTTTTCTCTGTTATTTAAGTTTTTTCTCTATTAAACTGTGCAATATTTTGTATAATTAAGGATTTTTTAAACTTTGATTAATTTTTTCGGTTCATAAGGGTCTAGAACGGACTCATGCAATGTTAGTTTTCTCTGTGGTTCAAGGTTTTTACATTTAGTTTACTATTACACTGTGCATTCTATGGTATAATCAACTATTTTTGTGCTTAAAAATCTTAAAAAAATATATATATTTACATACAGTTCGTGTGGGTTTGGAACGGATTAATTGTATTTACACACAATCCAATGGGGAATTTAGGCTCAGGTCATGACCAAATCGGGTTGCGACCAGAGTTTTGGAACGAGTTATGGTCGTGACCAGAGGTTCTACTGTATGTAGTTATATATAACTATATTTTATGGCAAACATATACAGGTGGACCTCCACATTCGCGAGGGTTAAGGGATCAAGAACTTCGCTAATGTTGAAAATTCGCAAATGTTTGGTGCGCAAATATATTGTAGGGAAATATAATAATAGCATTTACTTAGCCTAACAATACTGCTTCCTTAACCTATTGAACCATGAACAATCATAAAACACATGAAAACATCGTAAAATATTGTATATACATGTTATGGTTTAATAACAAATACAGTGGAACCTCGCTTAATATTGGGTGCAAGGTCAATAGTAAGGTAGGTAGGTATCAAAGTGTGGTAGGTATGTATCTGGCTACCCCCACCCACACATTATATACTAGACTTTTAAAGTGCCCTAGAGCGATAAAATGCATATACAGTACACTCATTACTTACCTTAAAATATTTGTAGTCTTAATGTAGAGTGAGAGGTGAGTAAACAAGATTAAATGAATAAACGAGAGAGAGAGAATGAGTGTAGAAGCTTCGCGAGTTTTGTAAACAAACCAGTTATTGTTGTTGTTGTTAGCAGTCCGGACACGAATGGTTTTTGTTCACTCGTCAAGCCGACTGGAAAAACATCTCATATTTATGTTAATTTATATGTTTATATGTTACGTAGCGTGTTTATTATAAAATTTTGAAAAAATATCATAGATGGATTAAGCAAAATGTCCATATTAACGTTTTATATGACATTTAATGCGCCTCAGAGTGATTATCATTGTGTTATTATTATCATTATTAATATGGCGTCTTCAAGACTAATAACACACTCTTAGTGATTTTAATGTGTTCCTGCACACCAGCACAGGCGCAACTTGTGGAGTTTAAAGCAGTTAAGTTCAGTGACAAAGTGTAGCATTAAGAGTGTAGCAATTAAGCGTAAGCCACTCTGCCTATCTTCTGCAAGGTATGTAAATGGTGTACATACACCAGTTCATTTGTACATTATGGTTTTCTTATGAAAGAAGTGATCTAATGCAGTTTGTCAGTTGAGGGGGTAAGAGGGAGGTAGTAGGGATGCAGCGGGAAACATAAATATGATTGTCGCGAATGTTCGAAGCCCACGAAAGTGGAACTCGCGAATGTGGAGGGCGACCTGTATACGCTTTTCTTCCTTCAAGTATTCTGTTACCAGAACACGTGTGTGAGTGTGTGAGCGCTAGTTACCCAAGCTTGCTGTGGTTACACAACAGTAAATACAACAATAATAATAAGTAGAAGAAAAAGAATAATTTCCCGCTGAATTGGCAAGTTTATTGTGCACCTCATATCCATCCTATGCACGGCAGTGGTTAGTTTATTGTGCACCTCATATCCATCCTATGCACGGCAGTGGTTAGTTTATTGTGCACCATTGTTATGCAGTGTGCTGCAGTAAAATGTATATAAATAATACTTTATAGCTCCAGTATTATTCTGAATCCGGACACGTTTTATTCTTCTCAGTTACTCAGTGGCCAGGACAGGAGCAGATGAGGTGTTGGGGAGTTAGTATAAGACGGGTGGTGACGGGGTGAAGTCATCATGTTTGGGTGGTAGTGTGAGTAGGTAATTTTGGTATGTTTTTTAGTGTATACTATAATTTAGTTAGGGTGTAAATGCTCTTATGTTTTTTAAGGGCCTAGTGTGTGCAAGGGTCTGTTTTGGAGAGTATTTAACGTTTTAACTGTAGGCTAAGTAACCTGCAGAAAGGAAGGGGGGTGTCATGGAGCCTCCCTGTTCTTCTATTCACTAGTAGCTAGTGAGCTAATGTGAACTGGAGTGTGGTGGTTTTTTGTAGTTTATAAGTTGTATATAAGTTACTTATATATATTTTTGTATAGGTGAGTTTTTGTATCCTTCCTAACACTATATTAATTATTTTCACTCATGCTTCATAATTTGTATGAAGGTTCATGCTGGCTCAAGAGTTGCTGTTTTTTCAGTGTAATTTAAATGCCCCTAGACAACAAATTGAGCATCCATTTAGGATCCAGGACCATTTTATTTAAGTTACGATATCGAAGTCGTAACAACCCTACATCCATCCTGTGGACGGTAGTGCAAGAACATATGGATACACAAAAGCCTAGGAATTAGGCCCCAAACGGGTTAACAGGATTACATCTGCATTTATATCTACAGCTGACTAATCTGTTGCAAGCAAATTTACGAAATTTGCTTAATTTTTAGGTACAAAAACAATACACAATGAGATGAAAGCCTGTAGTATGCACAGCATTTCAGGCATCACACTGGTAATGTGGAAGTCACAGCAAGGAAAAGTGGGATACCTGAGTAGGAGTTTTTCGCAATATGTTTGTCATTGTGGAGAAATTTTCTCCAACCTGGGTCGACGACCCCTCTCAAAGGAGCTGAGACCCCCCTCCCTACCTCTCTCTCTCTCTCACACACACACAGCTAAAGGAAGGTCAATACAGGGTCAAGAATGCTCTATCCATCCATTATAAGAATGGGGGAGCTCATATTTCCTGCATATGGAGCTTAATTAAAGCAATCCAAAAACATCCATTAATCTTAAACATGTGTTTCTTACTAAGCAATATTTAGATTGCACTGGTCACAAGATCTCTTCCCTCCTTATGGGAGTGACTGCAACTTATATTCATGTGTTAGTCTGAGGGAACCTCTGTTTCCCCAGACTATTAAAAATTCAAGATAATTTGCCTTGAACCTGATAAAATAGCTCGGGTCATTAGTTTCAATAGCCTGCACTTCTGACTCAAGTAATCCACACTTCTTGATTAAACTGAGTCACCAAAGCTGACATCTAATGCCAGTAGATATCATGTCAGCTGAAACCCACCTGCAGAGGTGTGAGAGACTGCAACAGGCAGATTGCAGTTTGAATTCAACCAATGAAGATGTGGCGAAGTGACTGGGGTGACCCCGGCCGGGGCATGCCACGTCGATACTCATAAATATTCGTGGCCATATTCGTGTGCATGTGCATTCGTGAAACCAGAGTCATGCACTGTCAATCTCCAGGACTCGTCCTGCCTTGAATAATTACAGATATATTGTGAGTGTAGCAAGTATCGCAGGAGAAATATTTTCCTTGTCACTCATTCGTCCACGAATGAATATTTAGGAGAACTTTCTCCAGATTGTGGACATTATCCACAGATATAGTTCACAAGTCGAACTTGTGGACAAATGATAGTCGTCAGATGATGTTCAATGTGCCAAGCAGACTACAGGAGTGAAGACGTCTGACATCACTCTTCAATCAAGCCATCGACATCGGCCTTCCTTCAACGTTGCAATGCCACCGGCTCCCGCTACAATGAGCCAGGTAATTCACTATTCTATCTGACATCCGCCTGTTTTCCATTGCAGTGCCTAGGGTAGACGTAAGTTATAGGCGATCACCCACACCCAGGTGAGACTTACCCACGTCTTCCCAGGTGCCATACCTGCAATAACTGTTAATATGTCAGCAGGGCGAGTATTAACCCTGGTTATAATCACTCTTTTTATTGCCCTGTGGGAAATTGAACAGCAGACATGAGGAGGAGACCCCCAGGGGACGGCCGCTGGGGTTCTGAGCTGTCAACAACAAAGATGAGTACACAAGACCAACAGTGGTCCTTATTATAATAATTATTACACTCATCACCCAAAATCCGACAAAGTTATCATGGATCAAACATTTGAGAGCATTTGTTTTTTATTCAACATAAACTACACACTGGTGCCAGGAGTGACAGTCTGTCTGCCGACATAAACTACACACTGATGCCAGGGGTGACAGAGCCTCAACTGTGTCTGTCTGCCGACATAAACTACACACACTGGTGCCAGGGGTGACAAAGTCTGTCTGCCTACATAAACTACACACTGGTGCCAGGGGTGACAAAATCTGTCTGCCTACATAAACTACACACTGGTGCCAGGGGTGACAAAATCTGTCTACATAAACTACACACTGGTGCCAGGGGTGACAAAGTCTGTCTGCCTACATAAACTACACACTGGTGCCAGGGGTGACAAAGTCTGTCTGCCTATATAAACTACACACTGGTGCCAGGGGTGACAAAGTCTGTCTGCCTATATAAACTACACACTGGTGCCAGGGGTGACAAAGTCTGTCTGCCTACATAAACTACACACTGGTGTGTGTACTCACCTAGTTGTGGTTGCAGGGGTCGAGTCACAGCGTTAGCTGTGTTAAAGGCACGTGTCGAATGACACTTGGCCAGATGGTGTGTTTGTGTGTTAAAGAGAGGGAGAAAACACTACACACCTGGTGGTTAGCAGAGTATACAGTGGGTGTTACATCAGTCTGGAGAGGGCAGACCATGACTAATATAATTTACAATTTCCACTCTATACTTCCTGCCAGCTTGTCCTCCCACTCTCAGCACAATGGTGAGGCAAGATGAACAAATGGTGGAGAAATGGGAACAAAGAAACATAGAGAGATAAGGGGGAGAAGGCAGGAAGAAACAATTAAATGGAAGACGAGGAGACCAGGGAGAGAGAGAGCAATAACAATGGTTGCACTGAACAAACACCGGCATAACCTACACAGAAATCACTCGCACGAAAGAACACAGTCAAAGATAATTGTACATACCTATTTGTGTTTGCAGGGGTCGATTAATAGTTCCTGGCCCCACCTCTTCACTGATCGCTACTAGGTCCTCTCTCTCCCTGCTCCATGAACTTTATCAAACCTCGTCTTAAAACTATGTATGATTCTTGCCTCCACTACGTCACTTGCCAGACTATTCCACTTCTTGACAACCACATGTGACTTAGCTAATTACATGACGCCTTAGACCACTCAGCCACAGATGCCTCAAAATGCTAGATAGCCTGGCTTCAAGCCATGTTTCTTCCTAAAGCTGGGCACAGCAATGAGCTTCAGCATGGTCTCCAGTTGTTTCATTCAACTCCTGTATGTTCTGCCCACACCAGCAAATGTGAAATTGGGTGAGGTGCTGTTAACAAATTCTGCTAAGAATAAAAATATTTTTGGAGTGAGATAAATAATATGAGAAAGCCAAGAGAATGAATGGATTTGACAGTTATTAGGGAATATTTTGAGGAAATGTTAAATGATAGGGAAGCCGTGATTTCATGCATTAGCCAGGGAGGTATAACATTTTGTAGGAGTGAGGAAGAGACAGTTGTGAGTGTGGGGTAAGTGCATGAGGCAGTGGGTAGAATGAAAGGAGGTAAAGCAGCTGGGATTAATGGGATAAAGACAAATGTTAAAAGCAGGGGTAAGGACAGAGTCTTCAAATGGTTGATGCTTTTATTTAATAAATGTACGGAGAGGGTAAGGTACCTAGGGACTGGCAGAGAGCGTGCATAGTTCCTTTGTATTAAGACAAAGGGGACAAAAGAGGGTTGAAGAATTATAGAGGAATAAGCCCATTGAGTATACCTGGTAAAGTGTTTGGTAGAGTTATTATTGAAAGAATTAAGAGCAAGACGGACATCAGGCTTGCAGAGCATCAAGGAAGCATTAGGAAGGGTAAGGGATGTGTAGAACAAGTGTTTACAGTGAAGCATATGGATAAACAGTATTTAGATAAGGGTAAAAAAGTTTTTGTTGCATTTTTGGATTAGGAAAAAGCATATGATAGGGTGGATAGGGTGCAATGTGGCAGATGTTGTAAATGTATGGAATAGGTGGTAGGAAAGCAGTTAAGAGTTTTAACGGGATAGTGAGATTCAGGTTAGGGTATGTAGGAGAAAGTGAGATTATTTCCCAGTAAAAGTAGGTCTTAGACCGGGATGTGTGATGTCACCATGGTTGTTCAATATATTTATAGATGGGGTTGTAAGAGAAGTGAATGCTCGGGTGTTGGGGTAAGGAGTGGGATTGCAAGATAAAGAATCAAACACAGAGTGGCAGTTGTCAAGGTTAGTGGACGAATTGGGGAGGCAACGTAAAATAAATTAATTAAAAGTGATCATTGGAAAGAGCAAGGTGGTGAGGGTAAAAAAAGAAATAGATAATGAAAGAGTGGAAATCAGATTGGTGGAAGTATGGAGGAAGTGAATTTATTCACATATTTGGGAGTGGACTTATCAGCAGATGGGTTTATGAAAGACTAGGTGAATCATAGAATTGATTAGGGGAAAAAGATGAGTGATGCTCTGAGGAGTGTGTGGAGACAAAGAATGTTATACATGGAAGCAAAGAGGGGAATGTATAAGAGTATAGTTATACCAACGCTCTTATATGGGTGTGAAGCATGGGTAGCGAATGTTGCAACACCAGAGGCAGTGGAGATGTCATGTCTGAGGGCAATGTGCAGTGCAAATATTATGCAGAGAATCTGTAGCTTGGAGATAAGGAGGTGCGGGGTTTCTAAAAGTATTAACCAGAGGGGTTATTGAGGTGGTTTGTTAACCATGTCAGCTCTTGTAATCACCCACCGGGGTGGGCTGCCACCCAGATAATTGTACCCAACAGTTCCATCATGGAAAGAAACATAATAGTCCTCCCTCTTGAAACATGATAGGAATGCCGTATATAACTCAAATTATGGGCTGTACAAACTCGATAGTTATTTAGTGGAGTCAATTGTGCACAGCCTTAAACAACCTTATACGAAAGCGCAGGATTGATCCTATGCCAGGGGGGGTTCGTGGTGTTTTGGTTATGTTAGACCAGTCTGCAAACTGAACATCATGGTACGCCCGTCGTTAAGTTTGTCTCGAACGTCGACATTTAATGTTAGGTCTACCGTCGGTATACCTCACTCAGCTGCTGCTGCTGCATACAGGTATCGTAATGCAATGCGACAGGTGCTCGAGTAACCAGAGCGGTATAACATCTGTAGTAAGGAAGTAGGTATGGGGGTTCATTTAAGTATGGGGGCACATGTGTGAACATTCTAGGAGAGCCCAAAAGAAACGTAGAGTGACCTATTGAGGTCCTAACCCGTGTAGGTACAGTGGTACAAGGTACACGAGGTACACATAGGTGGTTGCAACATGGTGATACCAACTAGTTTAGTGGTTTAATGACTCAGGTTGTTGGTAATATTATAATGAAGATGATAATAATAATGATAATAGCGGATGATAGCTAATAATAATGATAGAAATGACATTAAAATTAAGAATATACTAGATATTATGAGAAAGGAAGCCTGAGAGGAGAATTCACACAGGTATATTAACTGACACAGAGTATTTCCTGAATGTTCTGGAAGGTTCTGTGACAACGGTTGACAAATGAGGGGTTTTCCCTCTATTTCATTAGTTAGAAAGCTGTACATGAAGGTATGTAATGAGCCACTATTGTAATGTAACTTTTTACGTCACATGACCTGTTCCCAGCGGTTAGAAGCCTAGGGTTGGCTATTAACTATCTTCTAGTATTTTCCTCACGCTATCTGCAAACTGTGAGGCTTACTCCATTAAACTGTAGAGAGTTTCTCTTTTATATCTGAGGGACTAGTGTCATAAAATACACCAACACGTTAAGTTTGAAGCCGATCACAACTTGCATTACCAAATTATCAGAAGTGATAACACTGCAGTTGTTATGATAACACTTTATCAGCTGTAACAACGCTGCAGCAACTGTAACCGCAGTTGTTTTATCCCCGTTGTGATATGTTATTATTGGATATTTCTTATCGATGGATAACTGCTGTTCCAACATACACTATTTCTTACAGCTTCCACAATTACATCGGTCTATCTCTTCAGTGGGAGTAGTACAACTAGGACAAACTATTCTTACTATTTTTATCTTCCCCTACTACGTACCTTGACTATCCTGACTTTCTCTCATAGACTCGCACATGGTCCATCACTGATATGGACCGTGACAGGCAGTATACACTATGACATTACATTCTGAGTATATGAATAAAATTCCTCTCTCCCTTACTCAATACACAGCGACAGTCTGGAGGGCAGTAGAGGCACTCATCCTCAGGTTGAGAGACAGGCACTCAGAGAAGCAGTTACTAACTTAACTAGTGTTGAGACAGGCACTCAGAGAAGCAGTTACTAACTTAACTAGTGTTGAGACAGGCACTCAGAGAAGCAGTTACTAACTTAACTAGTGTTGAGACGGGCACTCAGAGAAGCAGTTACTAACTTAACTAGTGTTGAGACGGGCACTCAGAGAAGCAGTTACTAACTTAACTAGTGTTGAGACGGGCACTCAGAGAAAATAAGATTTCTTCGGATTTTTAACCCCGGAGGGGTTAGCTACCCAGGATAACCCAAGAAAGTCAGTGCGTCATCGAGGACTGTCTGTCTTATTTCCATTGGGGGCCTTAATCTTGTCCCCCAGTATGCGACCCACACCAGTCGACTAACACTCAGGTACCTATTTTCTGCTAGGTGAACATGACAAAAGGTGAAAGGAAACACGTCGAAATGTTTCCACCCCGCCGGGAATCGACCCCGGGCCCTCGGTGTGTGAAGCGAGAGCTCTAGCCACCAGGCCTCGGGGCCACCCTAAGCTAGCGTTGAGACGGGCACTCAGAGAAGCAGTCACTATCTTAACTAATGTTATGTTTCTTAGTGAGAGACTTACAAAGTCACTCCACAAACATTTTAACATCCATCCACTCTACACACTAAGGAAAATCCTTGCTGGTGATGGTTGCTAATCTAATAATAATAATAATTTCTACAAGTACATGTACAAGGTATACAGGCCATAGCTAACATCAATGACATACTACTATATAGAAAGCCCCTTGTTATGCTGAGCGTTTCGAGCAAATTAGGTCAGTTTTGTCCCAGGATGCAACCCACACCAGTCGACTAACACCCAGGTACCCATAACCAACTAGCCTGGAGGTCCTCAGCTCAGGAGACATAAGCAATGTAGCACAAACAAGATACTCATCATTCTAACCTCCCTATGGTGTATAGAAATAGACCTAGTTGGATGAATCTTATTAGAACCAGCTGGCCCAGTGGTTAAGACACCGGCCTGTGAATTTTAGCACTCACTCGCCATGGGTTTAAACCCCCACCCGTTCCCTGATAACATACTCATCAGTGGAATCAATGACTCCATTAACCACCAGACATGTCACCTCTTGCTTCACACCATCTACTGCCTTACTAACTCTGTGATAACATCAAGCCAACTCCGTGGTTCCTCAAGTCTACATTAACAGTTATAATCCTTACTGGTCTGCAGGTTACTAAGATCTGTGGCTCCATATTTAATCCTTCATAACAACAAGGAGGTTTCCTACGGCCTTTCAAAACTATAGTTTTAATATATCCTACAGAAAATTGCCATAAGTTATCACCTACAAGATGAATAGAATTCATTTTATTTTATAGTGGACCATGAATGGAGACAGTCAATACCAAACATCAGCTACTGTGATTGTTGGAAGCATTTTTCTTGACTTACAGTGTAAACATTGAGGCCGATGTCTGCTTGGTCACACATTTTCCTGTCATCTAATGTAAGCAGGAAAGTGAGGATTAAGACACATGCACAACAGTTGGGTATCTTTACTAACGAAACGTTTCGCCTACACTGTAGGCGTCTTCAGTCAAATACATAGGGAGCAGTAGAAATGAAATAAAGATGTAATTAGTCCATCAACCTTGGAGGAAAAAAAGTATTTGAGGTGGTCAGTCCCTTAGACTGGAGAAGAGTTCAGCTCCATGGTCTGGACCGATATGAAGCTGAAGCATGAGAACATGGAAGACGTTGTAAGAGACGGGATCCAATAGTGGTAGTAAGAAGGCAAGACATCATCTGGAATCCAACCCTTCTCACTAGTAGATACAAGTACATGTCAAGGTATACAGACCATAGCTGACATCAATGACATACTACTATATAGAAAGCCGCTTGTTATGCTGAGCAATTCGGGCAAATTAGGTCAGTTTTGTCCCAGGATGCGACCCACACCAGTCGACTAACACCCAGGTACACATTTTACTGATGGGTGAACATGGACAACAGGTGTCTTATGGAAACGCGGACTAATGTTTTCCACCCGTACCAAAGTTTCGATCTCAGGACCTCAATTTGTGAGCTAAGGACACCATAGATGACCTCTGTACCAAGATACAGTTGTGCTACAGTGTCTGACAGTATTATTGAAAATGGTATAAAATACCTCTGAAATAGGCACTCTAACAGCACTTCCTACTGTGCCAATGACAGCTCACACAAACAATCCACTGACACATTGAAAGCTAGTACCGTGACATGCAAGAATTAGTGATTAGCTATCAGAGAGAGATTAACCTTGCATTTATCTGATAGCCTTTTTAACTCTCCCTCGTGGTGATAAGCTTCAACTATCAGCAGAGAATGTTTGGAAATGTTGACAAGAATCTACTTTGAAGATTTTTCATAGTCATGTTTAGGGCCATTAAATTCTTTGAACATCTGGGTCTTACATATTCTTGAGGAGACGAATAAGATATTTAATGTGACGGTGAAGGAGGTTGATTTGTGACGGTGATGGTACTGGAGAATGATCTGTGACGGTGATGGTACTGGAGGATGATCTGTGACGGTGATGGTACTGGAGGATGATCTGTGACGGTGATGGTACTGGAGGATGATCTGTGACGGTGATGGTACTGGAGGATGATCTGTGACGGTGATGATACTGGAGGATGATCTGTGACGGTGATGGTATTGGAGACCTTGCTGCTCTTGACAACTGTCACATGAGCTCAATGACACCTGCAACTGTGACCACCAGAAAACACTTGTGTCCAACACAGACGATGTTCGACATCCTAAGATGTTCAATAAGCCAGTTAGTCGTTAAGGAAGATTTAGAACGAAGAAAGTGTCTAGAGGCTGCCCTAGCTGCTGTCAGTAACACCATCCATCTGAAGTCCAGAAGTCACACTATGTCCGAATTGTTGATCAACAGTAGATTGTCCATTCTGGAGACCTCTGTGACGGATTGTGAAGGACCTGCCTAGTATGGGCCAACAGGCCTGCTGCAGTGTTCCTCCTTTCTTATGTTCTTATGTTCTTATGTGATGCTGACACGTCATTGTGAAGACCACTTTAACGTGATGTTGACACGTCATTGTGAAGACCACTTTAACGTGATGCTGACACGTCATTGTGAAGACCACTTTAACGTGATGCTGACACGTCATTGTGAAGACCACTTTAACGTGATGCTGACACGTCATTGTGAAGACCACTTTAACGTGATGCTGACACGTCATTGTGAAGACCACTTTAACGTGATGTTGACACGTCATTGTGAAGACCACTTTAACGTGATGTTGACACGTCATTGTGAAGACCACTTTAACGTGATGTTGACACGTCATTGTGAAGACCACTTTAACGTGATGCTGACACGTCATTGTGAAGACCACTTTAACGTGATGCTGACACGTCATTGTGAAGACCACTTTAACGTGATGTTGACACGTCATTGTGAAGACCACTTTAACTGATGCTGACACGTCATTGTGAAGACCACTTTAACGTGATGCTGACACGTCATTGTGAAGACCACTTTAACGTGATGCTGACACGTCATTGTGAAGACCACTTTAACGTGATGTTGACACGTCATTGTGAAGACCACTTTAACGTGATGTTGACACGTCATTGTGAAGACCACTTTAACGTGATGTTGACACGTCATTGTGAAGACCACTTTAACGTGATACTGACACGTCATTGTGAAGACCACTTTAACGTGATGTTGACACGTCATTGTGAAGACCACTTTAACGTGATGTTGACACGTCATTGTGAAGACCACTTTAACGTGATGTTGACACGTCATTGTGAAGACCACTTTAACGTGATGCTGACACGTCATTGTGAAGACCACTTTAACATGATGTTGACACGTCATTGTGAAGACCACTTTAACGTGATGTTGACACGTCATTGTGAAGACCACTTTAACGTGATGCTGACACGTCATTGTGAAGACCACTTTAACGTGATGTTGACACGTCATTGTGAAGACCACTTTAACGTGATGCTGACACGTCATTGTGAAGACCACTTTAACGTGATGCTGACACGTCATTGTGAAGACCACTTTAACGTGATGTTGACACGTCATTGTGAAGACCACTTTAACGTGATGCTGACACGTCATTGTGAAGACCACTTTAACGTGATGATGACACGTCATTGTGAAGACCACTTTAACGTGATGTTGACACGTCATTGTGAAGACCACTTTAACGTGATGTTGACACGTCATTGTGAAGACCACTTTAACGTGATGTTGACACGTCATTGTGAAGACCACTTTAACGTGATGTTGACACGTCATTGTGAAGACCACTTTAACGTGATGTTGACACGTCATTGTGAAGACCACTTTAACGTGATGTTGACATGTCCTTCTGAAACCCAACTCATCTCACTACAATTGTACTACAACTGTCCCTACTACTATTACTACTACCCTCTCGTAGCTTACCACCTGACTCCTGCCATTATATATACTCATTCTTAGCTATAGCTGTCGCTTTAACTGCAAGAACCACCACCACAATCCTGCAGCAAAATGCCAAATGAGAGAGATCTCCAAGAAAAACACCCAAGGACAAAAGAAGATCAATTTCACCGAGTCTTCTACTTACGCTGCCATAAAGAAAGTCCAAGCTGACACCACGAGCGAGGATCCTTCAAGCAACTCAACAATCAACCACGAGCAGCAACACTCTTCACGTCCTGACGGCGCTCCATGCAAAGTTCTCTACTGCATGGTTTAATGCAGTTAAACCAGGATCTTTTAACTCTGCTATCAACGAACTCTTCAGACTAAACAATCTGCCCAGCTTCAAATTTCCTGACCATGCTGGAGCATGGAGATCATTCCAGGCATCATGAACTTCACCATTCCAGCCTACCTACCACCTGTTCAACAAACTGCTCCAGACACTCGTTCCACCCATCCTGCCCAACCATGTGCCACCATTCACGTCTATCAAGCATTCCACCCACTGCCACCTTCAACATCACCACAGCTGAAGACACTGAGGTCGACGACGACCAGGCTCCCTGCATCGACTGGGAACAGTCTTTTATACCATTCCATCAATCGCAGCACCATGTACTTTGACAAAACTCTACACTCGCCTTGCAAATGGTGCCGTCAAATCTGCCTACACCCCATCTCACATATACACACTGAAGCAAGTCCAGTAATTCCTGAAGCAGCATATCAATGAAGAAAACATTCCCTCTGACCTTCTCCAACTTCCAAGAGACTCCTTCAGGAAATTCCACTATGACCCCGCCATCATCAGTCTGCACCACGGCTCTACTTCAAAAAGAAACCTTGACCTTCTCCTGCGTCTGCCTGCCAGCCTGCCCACCGACCAGTCAGCACCAAATCAAGCCGCACATACGGCTGCTACAACATCGCCACCAGCGCTCCATGACTGGGTCTAGCCCCGGCTCTTATCTCTCTATCTGAAGATATTCCTCTCCAAAGCTTTTCTTCGCATGTCACCTCTTCAAGGCTCACCCGAGTGGGGTTTTACCTGAGTTGTTCGATTCGATTCTGTCGCTTTGTCGATGTCCCAGATCAGCTTTACTGAGATCCCCTTTGGCCTTTCAAGCACTCAATGACGGTCTCCGAATCTCCTATTACCACGTCAACCCCAGGAATATCAAACCAGAGCGTTACCACCACATTACCCCGTGCCAGATCTGCTACTTATATATGCTTCTCGCTAAGGACTGTCAACTGAAGAAGAAATACTGTGCCAACGAAGGACACATTCACATCGACCGCACCTCAACCACTCAGCTAAAATGTCTCAACTGCATGAGTGACCATCGCACTCTTCCAGCCAAATGCCCATTCAGGAAAGAAATCATTAAAAAGAAACTTGAGGAACAAAAGAATGAGTTCCACCCGATACTCAGAAGATTCTCCAAGTAACCCAACAACCAGCCTCTGCAATCAATACTCTTCCAACAATCCAAGACGACGCTCTCATCAAGATCATGTACTGCATGATCTGGTATGACCACGTGTAAAACACTGCTTGCCCTGGGACTTTCAATTCTACCATCGACGAACTCTTTCGACTCAACGGCCTGCCTAGCTTCAAGCTTCCTGATACTACACCATCCACAGACATACTAAAAATCCTTCCCAATACAGGAACCATCACTGTTCCAACAAATCCTACAGTCACTCCGCCAAGCCACTCCAGACCTAAATAACAAAAAAAGGCACAATACCGTGCACTGCCTTACGGTCTTGTGGTACAGGGAATTCAATAAGGGACTTGACTTTGGCGTCTAGAGGGCTACCTCGCCCTGACCAATCAGAAATCCTAAATATTTAACTTTGGCTTGTCCGAATTCACACTTGGACAAGTTGATTGTGAAATTGTACACAAATAACCCGCACATAGAAGAGAGAGCTTACGACGACGTTTCGGTCCGACTTGGACCATTTACAAAGTCACACTAACAAAAAGAGGAGAGTATATATAGGCCAGCAGACAGGGACAGGAACGAGAGAGGAAGTGGTGGAGGAGTAACAGTAGTAGTAGTGGATTCAGTCATATACTAATAAAAAGAGGAGCACTGCAAGGGAGCTAGCGGCCCACAGAGGGTAGGAGTAAGAACACAAAGGGAGGGAAAAAATAATAAAAAGGACAAATACAAGGCAGAAGAAAGAAAACCCAAAGGAGAAAGAAGAAGAGGAAAGGGGAAGAGGGAGAAGGAGAAAAAAGAATCAGGTTAAGTTACGGGTGTTCTGAAGTTTGGAGCATTTAACAATGTAATGGGAAAGGAAGGCATCTACAGAGACAAAGCCACGACTAAGATTCATACAAGGAAAGTTGTGTATAAGGGAGGATTCAACCAGACGGCGACTGTGAAAGTTGGACGTAGTGTACACAGTTTTAGCAGAAGAACAATCAATAGGATGATTGTGATCTCTGACATGACAGAAAGAGTATTGTTGGTGTGGGCAAGCCTAACACTACTTTTGTGCTCCCTAAGTCTGTCAGAAAGAGATCGGCCAGTTTCTCCAAAGTACTGAAGAGGACAGGAGGAACAAGAAATAGAGTAGACACCAGGAGCATCTATAGAGGGAGGAGAGGTATGAAGTAGATTAGTGCGAAGAGTGTTAGTCTGGCGTAAAGTAAGTTTGATGTCTATGGAACGGAGAGAGTTGTTGAGATTAGAGAGACTGGAAATGTAGGGAAGGCAGAGGACAGGAGAGTTCCCAGGAGTAGGGGGTTTGGGAGAGAAGAAAGTCCGTTTAGCGCGTGAGAAGGCAGAGTCTATGAAATGGGAAGGGTAGCCAAGACGGGAAAATGAATTATGAAGAGTGGAAATCTCTAATTCAAGGAACTGAGAATCACAAATGCGGAGAGCACGGAGAAAGAGGGAGATAAGAACACTTTTCTTGACAGAGGAAGCATATGCGGGTTATTTGTGTACACTCCAGACCTAATAGATGCAGCCTCCCAAGAAACCCAAGCCACCCCCACCTGCCTTGCTTGCAGCCACCTCCATAACCACAGCAACACTGCTTGAACATCAAGAGTCACACTCTAAAAGAAATTAAAGTCGACAACCACACCTCCGGCCCCACCTGGAAAACCTACGATTCTTCACCATACCTTCGAACAAGAACACCTTGTTCACAAGAACACCTTGTTCACCAACAAACTCCACCCTCGACTCTGCAATGAAACTGACAAATATACGTCCGTTGCCCCATACAACTTCACACCAAAACAAGTAAAAAAAACTTGTGAAACAGTTCATCAAAGACTTCGACAATTATGCACAACGAACGAACCTTCTAAAAGAAGTGATTAAAAAATCCTCAGAATGGGTCCTTCCAAATAAGACAGTAAACTGAGCTCGGCATGAAGGATGTTACCCTTCGCCATCGAGCGTTCGACAGCTAGGTTAAGCTCTAGCTCTGTTTCTACGAATAAAGACTCTTCTTCGGCGTTATTCTTTGCCTATCCGCACTTCCCAGCTCACTCCATACATGAGTTAGTTCTGTACAAGGACTGAAGAAGCCACTCGGGGCGAAACGTTTCCTTTAATAAATAACCTGAACTGTACACAAGTGTCTGTTTTGCACGTTTCGTCAGTATCACCATACAATTTACTTTAAAATAATACACTCAGAGTGAGGATCAGGTAATACACTCAGAGTGAGGATCAGGTAATACACTCAGTGTGAGGATCAGGTAATACACTCAGAGTGAGGATCAGGTAATACACTCAGAGTGAGGATCAGGTAATACACTCAGAGTGAGGATCAGGTAATACACTCAGAGAGTGAGGATCAGATAATACACTCAGAAAGTGAGGATCAGGTAATACACTCAGAGTGAGGATCAGGTAATACACTCAGTGAGGATCAGGTAATACACTCAGTGAGGATCAGGTAATACACTCAGAGTGATGATCAGGTAATACACTCAGTGAGGATCAGGTAATACACTCAGAGAGTGAGGATCAGGTAATACACTCAGAGTGAGGATCAGGTAATACACTCAGAGTGAGGATCAGGTAATACACTCAGAGTGAGGATCAGGTAATACACTCAGTGTGAGGATCAGGTAATACACTCAGTGAGGATCAGGTAATACACTCAGAGTGAGGATCAGGTAATACACTCAGAGTGAGGATCAGGTAATACACTCAGTGAGGATCAGGTAATACACTCAGAGTGAGGATCAGGTAATACACTCAGAGTGAGGATCAGGTAATACACTCAGAGTGAGGATCAGGTAATACACTCAGAGTGAGGATCAGGTAATACACTCAGAGAGTGAGGATCAGGTAATACACTCAGAGAGTGAGGATCAGGTAATACACTCAGAGAGTGAGGATCAGGTAATACACTCAGAGAGTGAGGATCAGGTAATACACTCAGAGAGTGAGGATCAGGTAATACACTCAGAGTGAGGATCAGGTGATACACTCAGAGAGTGAGGATCAGGTAATACACTCAAGAGAGTGAGGATCAGGTAATCATCAAACATCAGTGTATCAGTTTCAACCAGAACAACTGCACCTTCAACGTAGCTCAGCCTGATAACTGAGATATTTGGCCAACATTTGGACAAATGTGACTCGTTCAGTCCAATACAGAGAACGATGGAAGATGAGGAGTTTAAGGTAATCAGTCCCTCAATCTGAATTCGATGTGTTCAGTCCATTAAGACTGAAGGACTGAACACAGACTCCAGACTAAGGGACTGATTACCTTAAACTCCTCATTCTCAAACGTTCTTTACTGCACTGGACTGAAGAAGCCAATGACTGGCGAAACGTTTTCAGAATAAGGACACCCAGATGTTTCACATCTCATTTATCAACTTGTCGATTTTGTAAACTATTTATACAAAACTGGATACATTATCAGCGTGCTGCTAACCTTCCCTCCCCCGTCCTCTTATAGTGTAAGCAGCAGCTGCTACCCTGTCAGATCCCATCACGCAGGATGGTCTTCATATAAGGTGTTGAAATCTGTCAGCCTGAGTTGGGAGACTTCAGTAGTGTCAGCTTGAGCTGGAAGACTTCAGTAGTGTCAGCCTAAGCTGGAAGACTTCAGTAGCGTCAGCCTGAGCTGGGAGACTTCAGTAGTGTCAGCCTGAGCTGGGAGACTTCAGTAGTGTCAGCCTGAGCTGGAGGACTTCAGTAGCGTCATCCTGAGCTGGGAGACTTCAGTAGTGTCAGCCTGAGCTGGGAGACTTCAGTAGTGTCAGCCTGAGCTGGGAGACTTCAGTAGTGTCAGCCTGAGCTGGGAGACTTCAGTAGCGCAGTGGTATATCGTCAAGTACTCCAGTAACTGCTTAATCAGCTACGGCAGTTACAGTTATTATCACTTGGTAATTACCATATCTCAGGACACTCTATCCCATACACACAAGAAATGGAATTTCTTTGAAGATAACTTCATCCTCGCAGAGCGGGAGTAAGAGAAAGTACACAGGGTCACCTTACAGTGTGGTGGGTATACCTGGAGAGGGTTTCGGGGGTCAACGCCCCCGCGGCCCGGTCTGAGACCAGGGTCTGGGTGGTGTGTACCTAGGGAAAGGGCTAGGTATAATGTTTGTCAGGAAACAAGTGTTTCATTACGCGGGTCTTAGTCATATGATGACCCACAGCTGGTACTTTTGGTCATCTGACCGAGGCCTTCCGCTGGCTTACTTATCCCACCACTTTAAAAATTATGGTTATGATTATAACCAGTTGTAATTATAGACTGGCGTAAAACTTGATCACTTTCAAGTTAAACGAGATTCACAGGTCTGTGGATTAGCAGTGCTCATTGTAGGGATCAAGATTTAAGCTGATAAATGTTAATTTTGCTTTTCTGTGTAAAAGAAAATTGCACCACGGAGTGCTTGTTTATAGAGGGGCTGTCCCTAGATGATGAAGTGCTTTTCATCCAAAGATTTGGAGTTAATTCTCTCTTTCCTCGGTCAAAGCTGATTACCTCCCACTGTCCAACGAATATATAATAACAGAGGGGTGCGTCACTCTCACCTCAGTTTACTGGCCGAGAGCACAGCATTTTGTTGGTATAAATTGTGGGGATATTTGCCCTTTCGTCTAAATCTGCTGTGACTTGAAACGAGGTTTGGATGTGGTTTTCCATATTTTTTATTTTGGGCAAACCTGAATTGTTCCCTCAGGTATTATATAACCCTTACTGGTTTAGTGCTTCCCCTTGATTGAAATAAATAAAATACTCCTCAAGGAAAGATTTTTGAGGCCTACCAAGGGTTCCTGATCCAAGGAATTAAAACAGTTTTGCTTAGTAAATATTTATATAAAATGTGTATAAATTAATTACGAAAATTGCAAGTTGACGATGATAGTAAGTGTTCTGTATTGAAGAAGTTGAATCACCATTCTAGAACTTAATTTGGTTAGGTTGGGTATCATTTAGGTTAGGTTGGTATAAGACTAACCTAACCTAACCTAAATGATACTAAACTAAATATACCTAAACCTAACCTAAATGATACCTAGCCCTACCTGACCAGCCAGGCTGTGGTTCGTACGTCGGTTTGCGTGCGTCCAGCAGTAACAGCCTGGTTGGTCAGGCCCTGGTCAACGACGAGGCCTGGTCACAGACCGGGCCGCGGAGGCATTGACCCCCGGAACACCCTCCAGGTATAAATGATATCTAGGTTGGGTATCATTTAAGTTAGGTTAGGTTAGGTATCGTTTAGGTTAGGTTATGTAACTTTTAGTTAAGGGTAGGTTAATTAATGTTAAGTTAGGTAGGTTAAGTTAGGTATCGTTTAGTTAAGGTTAAGTTAGATAGTTTAGGTTAGGTAACGTTTGGTAACTTAAACTGCACACGCCAGCAGTGTTTGTTAACACCGTCCGGGCGACACACCTCAGTGTGCAGCCATACCTAAATAACTGTACACGTTTCCCACGTCTCCCAAAATAACAATTTGCAAACGATATAATTAATAATTCCATAATGAGTATAGATTGTATGTATTGAAAAGTGTAAAATAATTGAGCTAATCGAGTAACTATTTAAGTCTTTTTCTAAAAAAAAAAAAAAAATCCTTACTCCTTGCGCACATAATGATGCCTGCTCAATAACAATAATAAAAATATATTTATTTCTACACGTACATATGCATGGTATACAGGCCTAGCTGACATTAATAACATAGTACTATATAGAAAGCCCCTTGTTATGCATAGCATTTCCAGCAAATTAAGTCAATTTTGTCCCAGGATGCGACCCACACCAGTCGACTAACACCCAGGTACCCTATTTTACTGATGGGTGAACAGGGACAGCAGGTGTCTTATGGAAACACATCCTAATGTTTTCCAGCCGTACCGGGGGATCGATCCCTGGACCTCAGTGTGAGCTGAGTGTGTTAGCGATCGAGCTACGGGACACTCAAGACATGTACACTTATCAACTGCCATACTGTGTACACAAGACAGTGGTTAAGCAAGTGTGGTAACTTGTACCTAAGTCACAACTTACTGGCAGAGTACACTGACCCACATTTACACTCTAAAGTCTAATCTGTGGAGATAGAGTCTTCCGGGCCGACTGTAGCTAGTAGTATTATCAGGAGGGGAAAGCTAAACCCATACGGGGGTCACACAGCGCCTGGGGTAATGGGAGACAATGAGGCTCAATCCAAGGAAAATCAGGTTTAATTTCTTGGATGAAGAGCTCCACATCGGCGTGAAAGAACTTCCTTGAGAGAGAGACTGACTATAGTTATATTACGAACTATGGAAAAAAATAAAAGGCTTGTAACATTTCTGAGAGCTGTCCCGAATATGCGAACTGGGGTCTAAAAACGACACTCCAGCTTGTCTTGAATGATTAAGAAAGTTTATTTATTTACAGGTACACATAAGTACAATTATCATACATAGTAACCTATGTGTAAATTACCCAGGATAACCCAAAAAAGTCAGACAAAGTGATTTTTCAATTGGTGTCCGTGTGAGATCTTATTATTTAAAGCCTAGCTATAAGATACGGTAGAAATCAGTCATGATTATAACCTTAAAAATTAAAACAACTAAGTAACTCTGTGTGAAAATCAGTCACAGTAATAGAGGTACAATAGGAATAAAGTGAACTGAGTTATTTACATGAATATTAAATAGAGAGGTTCAGCTTACAAGAATAGCTACAAGAAAGTTAACTATACAAGAAATTACTCTCCTCATGACTCACCAAATCGTAATGACACGATTGTGACTGGGCCAGTGGATAGCGCGTCGGTCTGGAGTTTCATAACTCTCTGATCGCGGGTTCTATCCCCACCCGTGGTATGGTTTAATCACTCTCCTCCCTTTCTAATAGCTTCATATAATCATTAGGTACCTTTCAGCTCTCTTCCTGAACTGGCTCACGCTAGGATAGGCTGTGTCATGTGAAGGCAATCCGTTCCACTCCTTTATTGCTGTACAATAAAAAGGGTTTGAAGCTTGGTCACCTACTTACTGTATACTACAAAATTGTATTCACTTTCCCTAGTACCATACTGGTTTTGGTTCCCAACCTTGATAAACTTGGCAGCAAGATATTCTGGACACTGTGAGCAATTTTATGAACGTTGTTTCCTCTGTCTTCAACATTCATCATATCCAGTTGCTGTAATTCATCCTGACCTACATGCTCACTTGGATCCAGGTCCAGGAGGAATCTCACCATTATGTTCTGGGTAGTTTGTAGTTGGTCTTTCTTTTTTTTTTGTTAAAGCAGAGTACAATGAAGAACAAGAATAATCTACATGGCATTGTATAAGAGCTAGACATAGGGTCATGCGAGCCTCAGTAGGTAGACACTGTGCCTGTCTATAGAGGAACTTTAGCCTGGCATTGGCACGGTGGACTGTCACGTTCATAGCCCCAGGTCGAATCTCAAAAAAAAAAAAAAACTCTGGATAGCTATACCGTGTTTAAGAGTCAGGTTAGGTTAGGTAAGATTGGTCAGGAAACAGGACAAGTGTTTCCTGACGCAGGTCTTAGTCATACGATGACCCGCCAATGAAGCGTTTTTTTTGGTCATTTGACCGAGGCCTTCCACTGACTCACCCTTTTAAAAACTAAATATATTTTGGTCGCTACACGATCCGAGAAAGGTATCCCAGTCTTGCATAATCCAAGCCACCTGTACCTCAATGCATGATACAGCAATACTTCAGAGGGCACCATAAGTTACTACTATAAAGGACAGTATACACTTGACATAGTACAAACCACAGAAAATGACTCGATATACTGAAGAGATATTCACAAGTTATCACATGGAAACTAAATTGCAAATATTTTTCAATAAAAAAAAATGGCAAAATGGGACACAGGCCGAAACTAATTCAATCTTTCCACTAAGAAACACCAGTTTTGAAGTCAAGCTGTAGAGGCATTCTCTTTTTATCTAAGAGACCAATAATAACATAATAAAATTAAGCGATAAACCCAAAAGGGTCATAGAACGCTCCAGAGAAACCCAAAATCCTCAAATACATACACCAGCACACTAAGTTGAAAACAGATTCTAAATTTGCCCTATTTCTTCCATAAAAACGCAATAATGGGACCTACACAAGCCAAAACCAACCCAAACTTTTCTCTAAGAATGGGAGTTGAAAGTAGACGGATGTTATGGGCACTTAAAAAGTATATTATGAAGACTTATTTTACTAAGGATAATCAAACTGTGACTTTTTTCTGATCATAAGAAACATTCCTCAGTTGTTTCATGATAAAAAAAATTATTAATATAATGGACATTAAAACGTAACCTAAAATTAAGGCGAAACTTCCTTTGAGGACAACACATCAGCACTGAAAGATTGAAGATGTGTTGCACAGCTGTTGCACAGAATCCAACATAATTTGCCCCTAGACAGCCTATACTTACCCCCCCCCCTTCCCCACTAAAAAAAAAAATCATCTCGCACGAGGCATCAGCTATTAAAGATTGATACTGATAAGAATTATTTTATTTCAATCAGAGGAAATTGTTAAACCAATAGGTGTTATATAGTGCCTGTAGAATGGGAACATTCAGATTTGAGCCAAGCAAAGGGAGGATAAGTCCAGTTCCATGAACCAAGAGCCCCTCACCAGCATCAAGCCACTCCTCCCTTCAAGAAGCATAATCCAACTGTATAATGCAAAATACGACTCAACCATTTCGAGATTAATAGTGACAAACTAGTACCAACATACTCCATTAACAACAACTTTCTTGTAAGCAGGATACACCAGTGTTCAAATTTTAATGCCGACCAGAAAAGTCTTCTTAAAACTTCTCACGGGAACCAATTTCTGTAATGGTCTATATACAGTTGAGGAGATGGCGCCTGCACTTGTCAATTGTTCCACGAACCTTCTCCTGATAATAGTTGACCAGGATTGAACGTTTGAAGCCGATCAAATAAGGTGTTTTGACTCTATAAACGAAAGCCTTGGTGGAAGTTATCGGACGATAAGAACACTGTAAAATAAATCAGGAACGGGTAAGGTTTGAACCCATGGCAGGTGAGTTCAAACCCCCACCCGTTCCCTGATTTGTTTACAATCGTGTTATTATGATTTGAGTCAAAAACACTACAGCTAACACTGCGTCGTCGGCTCTGGTATTAAGTAATACGGTATTCAAGGCTGCACTGAACTCTTGAAAATTAAAAACTATAAAAACGCGAGTTTTCATTATTTTTCAGTTTTCCTTTTGCAGTTTTATTCTATTTAAATTTTTCTATAATCCTTTAAAGAAAGATTTTTATATTTCTGTCGCCAAAGCGGCTCGTTTATTGTGCATTCCGTATCCATCCTGTGGACGGTACCCCAAGAGCTTTTGAATAAACAAAGAACTAGGCTTCAAAAGGGTTAACAGGAGTACAACTGGTTTTATATATACAATTATGTTAGTTGTTGTAAGATACCCTGACATATCACGTACGTTATAATAATAATAATAATAATAATAATAATAATAATAATAATAATAATAATCTTTATTTCTACAAGTACATGTATAAGGTATACAGGCCTAGTTGACATCAATGACATACTACTATACAGAAAGCCCCTTGCTATGCAGAGCATTTCGGGCAAATTAGGTCAATTTTGTCCTGGATGCGACCCACACCAGTCGACTAACACCCAGGTACCTATTTTACTGATGGGTGAACAGGGACAGCAGGTGTCTTAAGGAGTTTACCAGGTAAACGTTTCCACCCGTACCGGGGATCGACCCAGCGATTAACAGCGCTTAGTGCGCTGTTAGTCGAGCTACAGGGACACCTTAACTCTATATTCCTCAACAAACAAATAAGGTTGACAATATAATTTGCACATAGTTTGATCATCTGTGTGTCTGCCAAACTGCCAGAAGTACTTGTAGCCAAGCCTGAGCCTGGTCACTACAACATCAGTCAGTCTGTTCACATTGCAAGTTGCTCCATAGACATGCTATCTACGTTCATGTTATCAAAGTGAGTGATTGATCCACGCAGGCATTTAACTGCATTCCTAAGACAGTTACTATATATTTTGCCCCTGCCATAATAATAGTTTTGATGCTAGACACAGACACACCAAAATTATATTCTACATCTTCCTTCAGGGTACTTCTTTTTTGGATAACTTATCAACTTTATCATGAAGGAGTAATTCAGTGTTTGATGAAATCCATAAAAAATGCACCTTAATTCTCTTTTTCTCTGATTTTTTAGTAACTATAAATGAAATAATATTGGTAGAATTACCGACAATATGTTAAGTAAAAGGACACAATTGCAACTAATGTGACATTTTATTGTAGCAACGTTTCGCTTCCAGAAGCTTTTTCAAGGTTACAAGCGATATATGGACACAGTTGGTATATATATACTGTCAAGGTGAGGTGAAAAACTAATGGTGTTAGAAGTAGTAGTGATATAAGTATTAGTAGTAGTAGTAGTAGTAGAAGTAATACAATAAGGTAGAACAATCAATATGACGTGAGTAAAAGGTGATAAAACAAATACTTGGGTAGTATAACAATAGGTTAGACAAATATTTCTGCTGGAGGTTGAAATATAAAGGCCAGTAGGAGTGTTCCACAGTACGATGTGCTAAATTAGCAGGAAGACTATGTGATGGTAGGGTTTACTGTTTTCAGGAGGACTTCTAAAAGAGTGGTGGCTGCCTTTGTTTTGTTTAATTGTGTTAGAAACAGAGATAAGTGCTGATTCAAGGCATTTTCGACTACGGAAATTATTTTTTGATTACTAGTCGGGCGTCTTTGAATTTCGGAGATTGTTGGAATTTCGGTGTTGTACGCAGGCGTTGTTCAGGTTATCGTTTCTGCATGCATTCATGTGTTCATTGATGCGTGTCTCGAAGTTTCTTGCTGTTTCTCCTACATAAATTCTGTCCCAGCCTCCACAGGGTATAGTGTAGACCCCTGCGTTGACTGGTTCATGGTGCTTGGATTTAGTCCTGGTTAGATCCTTAATAGAAGTACTGGAAGCGATGGCGACTCTAGTGTTAGTTTTGTGCAAATACTTTAGAAATGTTGGATGTACATACATTCACAAACCTTCACTGATTTACATTTTCCTTCCTTTTTCATCAAAGATTGCAAGAAAAGAGCTCTTCAGATCATTAATTCTCCACGCGTCAATTTCCACTCCAAACAAAGTTATAATTCTTCCCAACAGCCAGGTTGCATCCAACATTTCTAAAGTATTTGCACAAGCTAACACTAGAGTCGCCATCGCTTCCAGTACTTCTATTAAGGATCTAACCAGGACTAAATCCAAGCACCATGAACCAGTCAACGCGAGGGGTCTACACTATACCCTGTGGAGGCTGCGGCAGAATTTATGTAGGAGAAACAGCAAGAAACCTCGAGACACGCCTCAATGAACACATGAATGCATGCAGAAACGATAACCTGAACAACGCCTGCGTACAACACCGAAATTCCAACAATCATCTCATGAAATTCAAAGACGCCCGACTAGTAATCAAAGAAACTAATTTCCGTAGTCGAAATGCCTTGAATCAGCACTTATCTCTGTTTCTAACACAATTAAACAAAACAAAGGCAGCTTCACCATCTCTGAAGTCTTAGCAAGAATCCTCCTGAAAACAGTAAACCTACCATCACATAGTCTCTCCTGCTAATTTGCCATCGTAGATGTGGAACACTCTACTGGCCTTCTATATTTCAACCTCCAGCAGAAATATTTGTCTAACCTATTGTTATACTACCCAAGTATTTGTTTATCACCTTTTACTCACGTGCATATTGATTGTTCTACCTTATTGTATTACTTCTACTCACTACTACTACTACTAATACTACTTATATCACTACTACTTCTAAACCACTAGTTTTTCACCCTCACCTTGACAGTATATATACCAACTGTGTCCATATATCGTTTGTAACGCTGAGAAAGCTCCTGGAGACGAAACGTTGCCACAATAAATGTCACATTAGTTGCAATTATGTCCTTTTACTTAACAAACTATAAATGACTTCTGAATTGAGCCTGTTGTTAGTCATTATGCGCGTCAAGAGCCTCCAATGACGACATGGAATCAGCAATAATCAAAGAGTCAAGCTCAGTGCCATAAGTTAACTTGAGTGTTATTAAGATGTCAAACATTTCAGTTTGCAGCGTAGAGGCTCAGTCATTAATTCTTATTTCCTAACTCAACATGGTTCCTATTGTTCTTATCTAGGAAGATAACAAGAGCAGATGCAGCCAGTAGACTCCTGCTTACTTCTATCAGTGTATGTAACTTGTGATATATTATAATAACAGGCGAGGAATTTCTTCTTGAGCAGTCAGCTTCTTGGGAGGGGCTTGCAGGTAGTATGTGATATTAAGTGAAAACAACTTTAATGGAAGGGTGAAATGCTCGTGTCTAGTAATAAAGTTTGTGAAGTTTTCTTAATATGAGGAAGAAGTTGGCATTCCTAGTGTCAGTGATAGGATTATTGAGATTAACACTGTACCTGGTACAAGAATGTTAAAAAATAAACCAAGGATTATTGAGATTAACACTGTACCTGGTACTAGAATGTTAAAAAATAAACCAAGGTTATTGAGATTAACACTGTACCTGGTACTAGAATGTTAAAAAATAAACCAAGGATTATTGAGATTAACACTGTACCTGGTACAAGAATGTTAAAAAATAAACCAAGGATTATTGAGATTAACACTGTACCTGGTACTAGAATGTTAAAAAATAAACCAAGGATTATTGAGATTAACACTGTACCTGGTACTAGAATGTTAAAAAATAAACCAAGGATTATTGAGATTAACACTGTACCTGGTACAAGAATGTTAACAAATAAACCAAGGATTATTGAGATTAACACTGTACCTGGTACTAGAATGTTAAAAAAATAAACCAAGGATTATTGAGATTAACACTGTACTTGGTACAAGAATGTTAAAAAAATAAACCAAGGATTATTGAGATTAACAAAGTACCTGGTACACGAATGTTAAAAAATAAACTAAGGATTATTGAGATTAACACTGTACCTGGTACACGAATGTTAAAAAAATAAACCAAGGATTATTGAGGTTAACAAAGTACCTGGTACACGAATGTTAAAAAATAAACTAAGGATTATTGAGATTAACAAAGTACCTGGTACACGAATGTTAAAAAATAAACCAAGGATTATTGAGATTAACACTGTACCCGGTACTAGAATGTTAAAAAATAAACCAAGGATTATTGAGATTAACACTGTACTTGGTACAAGAATGTTAAAAAATAAACTAAGGATTATTGAGATTAACACTGTACCTAGTACAGTGTTGTTAAAAATAAACTAAGGATTATTGAGATTAACAAAGTACCTGGTACACGAATGTTAAAAATAAACCAAGGATTATTGAGATTAACACTGTACCTGGTACTAGAATGTTAAAAAATAAACCAAGGATTATTGAGATTAACACTGTACCCGTACTAGAATGTTAAAAAATAAACCAAGGATTATTGAGATTAACACTGTACCTGGTACTAGAATGTTAAAAAATAAACCAAGGATTATTGAGATTAACACTGTACCTGGTACTAGAATGTTAAAAATAAACCAAGGATTATTGAGATTAAAACTGTACCTGGTACTAGAATGTTAAAAAATAAACCAAGGATTGTTGATATTAACACTGTACCTGGTACTAGAATATTAAAAAATAAACCAAACACTGTCATTGTCATAGATTCCAACCAAAATACTTTCACTTCAGATAACTATTCCATCGCTTAAAAGTTTAAACACTTGAAGCCTATCGGAAAGGCATTCTCCAGTAATTGTTCTGAATCCAACAATTCCATGATTTTTTAAAAAAATTTTGATTAACAACCCCAAGCCTCCTATAGGCTGTACTGAAATCAAAAGGAGTGGGAAAAATTTTTAAACAAATAAAAAAAAATTTGAAAATAAAACGGCAAAAATATGGTTAATAAAACTGAATTTTAACTTTTAAAAACACCCATGTTAATTTTATTAAAACGGGGGGAGTATTTAAAAAAAATGAGGAAAATTTTTAAGCCTGTGGTGGTTAGGAAATTTGGTCAATTTGGGGAACACAAAACCAATAAAGACCCCTACCACCAAGGGAATTTTTTTGGGGGGGAACCGATCAAAAGCTTCCCAGACCAATTAAACGATCCAATTTTTTAAAAAAAATAAGAAATGATTTTAGAGCCAAAAATTAAAAAAACCCCTTAGAAGAAATCTAATGTATTTAAAGAAAACAAAATGAAAATTTAAAATTTTCCCGGGGAAAGGGGAAATCGCATACGGGGAGGAAAGAAGAGGATTAAAATTTTTACACCCGTCCCAAACAAAAATTTTGAACTTATTTTATTCGAAAAGAAACCCGAATTTTTAAATTAGCCGAATTAATTCAGAAAAATTTTGAGTAACCATAAAAAGCGAAAAAAGCTGGCCAAAGGCCTATTTTAAAAATAAAAAAAAAGGGGGGTTTTAGATTTTATAAGGAAAAAGGGGTTTTTAAATGGAACTGGTTAGGAAAACTTTGTGTCAGCATGTTAAGGATACGACAAGAGAGGCAATGGACCTAATATTTACCACAAGTATCTTTTAACATAGGAAAACAGAATACGAGAGGCCTCCCCCAGCAGCAGCAATTATGCAGTGCTGAATGCTGAGTACTTGTGGAACTAAGTGCAAAGGGAAGCAATGGTGAGGGTGTGAGGAGCCATATTTTAGAAAAGGAAACTTTGCAGAGATGAAAGAATTCTTGAATGGTAAATGGAAAAGGGAACCAAAAGATGGAATACATAGATGGAAAGTGCTGGAGACAGAGGAGAATCGCATAACCAGGAAGAAGAACAGGAAATAGCAGGAAATAAAAGTGAGCCCCAGGTTCAACCAGAGATGCAAAGAAGCAAAAATGGAAAGCATATGTGTGGAAAAATTACAGGAAGCGAAGGACAAACAAGAACAGAACAGTGAACATATTAGCCAGAAATAAATATGCAGGGAGTGAAGAGAGAGAGACTGAGAGATCAATCCGAGTATAACATAGCAGCCAAGGCCAAGTCTGAGACAAAAACTGGGAAACCTTACCAGTCACATCATTAAAAGAGAAGACAGTAGAAGATGAGGCAATTGGATTGAAGAGAAAAAGGAGGAGAGCTCACAAAAAATAACAAGACTGGTGAAGTGCTGAACAAATGGTTTGAAGAGGTTTTCTCAGTGGAAACAGAAAGTGATGGTAGAAAACCCAGGAGAGAAAAGAGCACACCAGCAGGTCCTGGACACCATAACACTTCCACAACAAGAGGAGCTTAAAAACACCCTCTTTTGGAGATGGATAACATCAAAGGTATGGACCTAACAAGATGTCGCCATGGATTCTGCGAGAGTAGAAGCATTGTACCAGTTACCAGAGACCTGGAAGACAGCGAATGTAATGACTATATTTACGAATGGAAGCAGGAAGGGAACAAGGCACTAGAGCATCAATTTAGTTGACAGCATACCTTTGCAAGGTAATGGAGATAGGAAGAATAGTGGTAGAGAACTTGGACAGTTATTGTAAACCATAACCAGCATAGGTTCAGAGATGGTAAATTTTGTTTTACCAATCATTTGAATTTTTGCATGACAAAGTAACGGAACTGTATGACAGGAGAGAGAGAGGGTTGGCTGGATTTTAATTTTCTTAGACTGTGTTGTTATTTTGATGTCGCAAATTCACATGAGACTGGGGCAAAACTAGGAGGTGTAAGCAGGAATAACAGGGAACGTACAGAATGTTAAAAAAATAAACCAAGGATTATTGAGATTAACACTGTACTTGGTACAAGAATGTTAAAAAATAAACCAAGGATTATTGAGATTAACAAAGTACCTGGTACACGAATGTTAAAAAATAAACTAAGGATTATTGAGATTAACACTGTACCTGGTACACGAATGTTAAAAAAATAAACCAAGGATTATTGAGGTTAACAAAGTACCTGGTACACGAATGTTAAAAAATAAACTAAGGATTATTGAGATTAACAAAGTACCTGGTACACGAATGTTAAAAAATAAACCAAGGATTATTGAGATTAACACTGTACCCGGTACTAGAATGTTAAAAAATAAACCAAGGATTATTGAGATTAACACTGTACTTGGTACAAGAATGTTAAAAAATAAACTAAGGATTATTGAGATTAACACTGTACCTAGTACAGTGTTGTTAAAAAATAAACTAAGGATTATTGAGATTAACAAAGTACCTGGTACACGAATGTTAAAAATAAACCAAGGATTATTGAGATTAACACTGTACCTGGTACTAGAATGTTAAAAAATAAACCAAGGATTATTGAGATTAACACTGTACCCGGTACTAGAATGTTAAAAAATAAACCAAGGATTATTGAGATTAACACTGTACCTGGTACTAGAATGTTAAAAAATAAACCAAGGATTATTGAGATTAACACTGTACCTGGTACTAGAATGTTAAAAAATAAACCAAGGATTATTGAGATTAAAACTGTACCTGGTACTAGAATGTTAAAAAATAAACCAAGGATTGTTGATATTAACACTGTACCTGGTACTAGAATATTAAAAAATAAACCAAACACTGTCATTGTCATAGATTCCAACCAAAATACTTTCACTTCAGATAACTATTCCATCGCTTAAAAGTTTAAACACTTGAAGCCTATCGGAAAAGGCATTCTCCAGTAATTGTTCTGAATCCAACAATTCCATGATTTTTTTAAACAAATTTGCACTTAAGTCTACACTCATACTGTCCTCCATCATATGGACTGCATCACTGATATTATCTTGAAGCCGAGATAAGGCGAGGCAATTTTTAGCTGTTAAATGAAAATAAATATCACTGTATTATAATAAAACTGGCAATTTAGGATATATCGAGTCTAATAAGAACGTGAACTTTACTTTCTCAAAAACACGCCAATCGTTATTATTATTATTATTATAATCATGGGGGGAGCCCATGATTATAATAATAATAATAGTAGGTAGGGATTATATAGCGCCTGTGGTGGATATAGAAGTTATTCAGGCTCAATTCTGGGGACGAGCACAGATCCAATTCCCTAGATCAAAGAGCCCCTCACCAGCGTCAAGGAACCTCCCTTGAGGGGTTGAAGCCGATCAGAAGTCATTCTCCAGTTATCGCACAGATTCCAACGACTCCAAGTTTTATAAATAAATATAGTATAATGACGCATTTAGCAGCACACATACATTAAATATTGAAGCCACTTAGAAGAGATACTCTAATGTATTTAACATGATATAACAACAATGAAAATTTAACACTATTTTGCACGAGGAAAGGCAGATCTGCACATACTAGGGATGTGCCAAAGTATCAGTATTGGTATCTGCCAAAATTTTGGTATCATCCCGTGCCTAACACATACACACTTGAACTTCACTCTCCTCTATTGCTGAATTAAGATGAACCTTTCTTTGAACATTTAAAGTTACGCCGCAGAGGGTTAAGTTACATTCGCCAATTTTTCTCATAATCTTGTTTTAGTAACCATACATCAGCGCTGAAAATTTGAAGCTGGTCGGACGAGGCTTTCTCATGTTATAGAATAAAAACAAAAAGGTGGGCTATCCTAGTAGTTTATACTAGGAATAATAGTTGTTCTTATGTGTACCTGTACCTAAATAAACGTACTTATTTAAGACAAATTTAGCCACCTACTGAAAGGTTAGCCTACGGTCATACTTAATTAAAAATAACATGAAACTTTTGCTTTAATGTTCTTAAAGTCTTGCTCAGTCCAGGTGCCTCGTCTCTTGTAATTCCAACCTTTTAGTGTATTAATTTGTGAAGTATTTTCTTCTTCCTAATGATTTCGCCTCTTTAATTTCCGATTCTGTTTGCCCTTAATGTGCTGCTGTAAGTCCTTTCTTGTATTATCATTCTCTCCCATGTCTCCTGTCATTCCTATCTCATTCCCTCTAATGCTTTCTTTTATTCTTTCCCCATACTCTCGTACCTTGCATTCCTCCTCAACTAGTACTGCAAGTCTCTCACAACTTACACTGCGCCACTGCTAGTTTCTCACACCTTTTTTTTTCCACTTAGGGTTAACTATTGATGTTCACACTGCACCATTTTCTATCACATGACCAGCCTAAATTCTTAATCCCCCTCCCCTCTCTCTCTCTCTCCACACACACACACACACAGCGAAGATGGTTCCAGAAGCTGTGAATCGACCCTGCAATAACATATAGGTGAGTAAGTACGTACGCAAACACACACACACATGCAACACTATCCCTGACCACATAACCCCTCCCCCCCAGTAGTGAAGTACTCACTAACCCCAGTCCTTCCTTCCTCCCCTTGGATGAGCAACATACAGAAAAGAGTAGATGACAATAACCAGTGTATGATACATGAAAGTGAGCTACGAATAAAGTACACGAACGCCGATGAGCTACCCAGACATCACGGCTATCACAGAGACAAAGATGACCTACATATCAGATGCCCTATTTCTAGCTGGATATCAAGTGATAAGGGAAGACAGCGAAAGCAGGAGGGTCAGAGGAGTGGCACCGCTACAAGTCAGTGGAGTTTTGAAGAGGTGAGATGGATAAACAGACAAGAGACACATAACTTTATAGCGGGCTTGGTTAAGACTAGGGGACTTAAAGCAGTAGTTGCAGTGATATATAACCCACCACCTAACAATAAGAGATTGGGGCAAGATAGGAAGACGACAACAACAAAGTGATGGTTGACATCACAGCTGAAGCTGCAGAGTGCATTTATGTAGAGCTAGAGCAAAACTACTTATTATGGGGGAATTTTATTAGAGAGAGACTGGAAGTACTGTGACCCATATGGAGGACTGAAAACATGGAGAGCTCAGTTGATGGAACTGGTTAGGGAAAACTTTGTGTCAGCATGTTAAGGATACGACAAAAGAAAGAGGCAATGGACCTAATATTTACCACAAGTATCTTTAACATAGGAAAAACAGAATACGAGAGGCCCCTGTGCAGCAGCAATTATGCAGTGCTGAATGCTGAGTACTTTGTGGAACTAAGTGCAAAGGGAAGCAATGGTAAGTGGAGGGTGTGAGGAGCCATATTTTAGAAAAGGAAACTTTGCAGAGATGAAAGAATTCTTGAATGTGGTAAATGGAAAAGGGAACCAAAAGGAAATGATGGAATACATAGATGGAAAGTGCTGGAGACAGAGGAGAATCGCATAACCAGAAGAAGAACAGGAAATAGCAGAAATAAAGTGAGCCCTTAGTTCAACCAGAGATGCAAAGAAGCAAAAATGGAAAGCATATGTGTGGAAAAATTACAGGAAGCGAAGGACAAACAAGAACAGAACAGTGAACATATTAGCCAGAAATAAATATGCAGGAGTGAAGAGAGAGACTGAGAGACAATCCGAGTATAACATAGCAGCCAAGGCCAAGTCTGAGACAAAACTGTTCCACAGTCACATCATTAAAAGAGAAGACAGTAGAAGATGAGGCAATTCGATTGAAGAGAAAAGGAGGAGAGCTCACAAAAAAAAATAACAAGACTGCGAAGTGCTGAACAAATGGTTTGAAGAGGTTTTCTCAGTGGAAACAGGAGTGATGGTAGAAAACCTAGAGAGAAAAGAGTACACCAGCAGGTCCTGGACACTATACACACAACAAGAGGAGCTTAAAAAACACTTTTGGAGATGGATACATCAAAGGTAGCGGGACCTAACAAGATGTCGCCATGGATTCTGCGAGAGTAGAAGCATTGTACCAGTTACCAGAGACCTGGAAGACAGCGAATGTAATGACTATATTTACGAATGGAAGCAGGAAGGGAACAAGGCACTAGAGACCAATTTAGCTGACAGCATACCTTGCAAGGTAATGGAGATAGAAGAATAGTGGTAGAGAACTTGGACAGTTATTGTAAACCATAACCAGCATAGGTTCAGAGATGGTAAATTTTGTTTTACCAATCATTTGGAATTTTACGACAAAGTAACGGAAACTTGTATGACAGGAGAGAGAGAGAGGGTTGGCTGGATTTAATTTTCTTAGACTGTAAGAAAGCATTTGATACTGTAACCCACATGAGACTGGGGCAAAAACTAGAGGTGTAAGCAGGAATAACAGGGAACGTACTCCGGTGGATCAAAGAATATCTTAGTTTAGAAAAACGAGGCAGAGTGATTATTCGGGAAGAGATGTCAGAATTGGGAAAGTGTAGCAGGCGGGGCGCAGCAGGGATCGATATAACGGCCAGTACTGTTTCTGGTATATGTGAATGATATTCCAGATGGGAATGAGTCGGTGAGGAAGTGGTGGAGGTAGTCTCCATACATAGTTTTCAGAGAAGGTACGATAGGTACCACCAGACTAGGAGTGAATCTGGCAAGCAGCAGGGCCAGGAGCTAAGACTCGACCCTGGCAACCACATATAGATGAATGCACACACAACAGAGTCAAACAGGAGTATATCAACTGGTACTGTAGGCCATACACAGGTTTAGAGAATTCTGAGTGAGCTGGAAACTTCAAAAAAAAATGAGACCCGAGAAGGTGTCACCAAGAATTCTGCAAGAGGAAGCAGAAGCACTCCCTGAAGCACTTGTTAAATCTACAAGCTAATGTATGCGGGACACTTGCCAGAGATCTTGACGACAGTAGGTGTGGTCACAATATTTCAGAAAGGGGGCAAATAAAAACCGCTAACCTACCAGCCAGAGTCATTTATATTCATATTGCATGCATACTGTGTTAGGTAATGGAGAAGATAATCAGAGAGTGCTGCAGCATTTAGACAGAAGTAACATACAAGAAACTAGAAAAAAAAACTTAAAGAGCAGGCAGGAACAACAGGAAAAGTACTACTGTCGATCGAAGAGTATCTGATGGGAAGGAGACAAAAAGTGTTAGAGATGTCAAGCCGGTCAAGTGTAGCAGGTGAGGTTCTGTAAGGATCGGTATTAGGACCAGTACTGTTTCTGATATATGTGAGTGACTTGCTAGAGTCTACCTGGAGTCTACCTGGAGTCTACCTGGAGAGAATTCCAGGGGTCAACGCCCCCGCGGCCCGGTCTGTGACCAGGCCTCCTGTTGGACCAGAGCCTGATCAACCAGGCTGTTACTGCTGGCCGCACGCAGCCCAGTTTTCAAATTATCTAAAATTATTGAGGGAAATACAAACTGGTGTGGACAAGGAAAGAACCTTGACAAATTGCACAATTGATCAGACAAGTGGCTAATGAAATTCAACCCTAGTAAATGTATGGCTATGAAAACTGGGTAAGAAGACTGGAAACTGAGCACACACTCTTGGAACAGTACTGCAAACCTCACTCAGGAAAAAGGTACTAGTGGTAAGCATAGTTGTGAACATATCACCAGAGGCATACATTAATCGAAAAATCTTTGCATCAAATGCTCGTTTCACAAATCTAATATACCAGATCAACAGCTCCAACGGCGGGTCATCTGACCCGCGTCAGGAAACACTTGACCTGTTTACTGACGAACCTTACCTAACCTAACCTAATGCTAACTTTCAGGCCTCTAAACTGTCATTCACAGCCCTGTATACGATGCATTTCGGGCCCATCTTTGAGTATGTAGCACCAGCATAGAACCCACACTTGATAATGCAAGTTAAGAAGGTGGAGGAAGTGCAGAGGTATGCAGCAAGACTAATCCAGAGATAAGGTAATTGAGCTATGAGGATAGGCTAATGGAAGTGAACCTGATAGTAGTTTAGGCTATAAGTACCAGGGAGACATGGTAAGAATATACAAAATACTCAAGAGAATTTGATAGGGTGGCCAGAGATAGATTGAGAGGATGCAGATACACAAATGAACAGCTGGAAGTTAAAGACATAGATGAGTAACAGGGATATCAGAATGTATTTTTTCAGCCTTAGGGTGATGAAGAAGTGGAATGACCTGGACGAAGAAGAAATAAGGGCACGCTCTACATATATTTAATAAAAAAAATAGGTATGAAAAGTCACACAAGACTAAGAGGGAGTAAACCCGGCAAATGGCAAGAGGCAAGACCAGGAAATAAGATGCCACTCCGTAATCCCAAATCTCTACGGAAATGACTGGTTGAGTAACAAAGATAAGGTCGGGAATAAAGGCTTCACAAACACTGATAAAAGCTACAGAGGAAAATACTGCATGTGACTTGATTGAAACTCAGCCCTCAGAGTAAGAAAATGGGAATCCCAAAGACAAAAAAGGAGTGGGAGCTGAAGGAATGGGAGTGATGTGGGTGGCCAGGCAACACCAGACATTAACTCTATTTAGATCTTTGATGAAAGTAGTTTTGGAAAGAAAGATAAATGATCTAAACAAAGAGATTGAGGAAAAGGTGGAAAAACATTGGAGGCGAGCAATGAACAGGAGAGAATGGCAATAACAACCGAAGAAAAGGTGCAAAGACTGGGAGAAGACCTAAGGGAGCTGAAGAAGGAACCAGAGGAAATGAATGGAAAGGAAAAATCAAATAAATAAAAAAAAAATTATTTCTTTGCAAAGGTTACAATGTGTGTTTACATGTCATAATTTGATTGGTACAAAGAAAGCCACTATCATGCCGAGGCAGAGACAATGACAGAGCTGATAAGAGGGGAGACAGAAGGAAGGGAAGAGAAATGCAGAAATGCTCTTGAAGAGACCAGGAGGTATAGGAGATTAGAGAAGCCGTTCAGAACTTTTAACAGCAGACAAGACAATATGTAGGGAAAAATGAGAGGAAAGAGATCACTAATGATCCTTGGCCTCCATAAGGCCGATGAGGTCATAAAAGATAAGAGATGTGTGGCGAGGAACAGGAGATTAAGAGAAAAAAAAATTTCGCCCGAAAAATTCGGCCGAATTTTAAAAATTACTTAAAATCACATTGGGGTTAATATTTTCAATGCTGATTCAGTAAATACACTTAAAAATGTAAAATCAGATCATTTTAGCACCATACAAGGCTCTATTTTCCCAGTAATTCCTAATTGACGAAGCTAATATTCTCATTATCCTGTCATTTTAATGACAGGAAGAGATGATAAGTACAGGAGGTGACAAATTTTCAGAGAATCAGAAGGTGCTCAAGGTACAAAATAAGTCCAGTCAAACTGACCCTTAAAACAGAAAGGACATTAAATTGGATTATGCGACGGAACTCACTATTAAGGACGACAAAATACTGTCTTATATTCCTCGATCAGGAGAGACCAGAAATGGAGAGGGAACAGACGAGAATAAAACACCTACAAACACAGGATGGAAAAATGGGGAAAACAGGTACGGAATCTCAGCCTCCACCTTGATGACACCAAGTATAACGTCTACTAAACCTTTCTCAAGCCTCAACCTTGCTTCCAAGTACAATAAATCATAAACAACCACATCCTACCGACCTTCCTTTCTCGCTTACACCGACAATTCTCACCACTTCCAGTGCAAGAAACTTCCCCACCACTCCTTCCCCTAGCCAGCTCCGAATCCCATCCTCCATCTATTCCCCATCTCCCTCACCTACACCCACAATCCTCACCCTTCTCCATATACTCTTAAAATAAATGGTTGGGCCACTTATTCTTTCCCACAACCCTTGCCGCTGCTCTATCCTTCACTCAATCCTCCTCCCTATTGTCGCCATATTGGCTGGGGACGGAAAAAAAAGGTACGGACAGACACCGTTTTAACGGTAGAAACGGTTGTCCTGGCAACACATGTACACAAGTCCATTGCTGCTAATGACAATGCACACGGCCGGCAGAAATTCCTTACAGCTTACAGCTCAGAGTACATCCACCTTTAAGTTGGGTACACAACTCACTCTTCATGGTTGGGCACATCCAGCCTAACTCACTCTTCATGGTTCAATAAAAGGATTGCAAGTTATACTATTTTTTAGCAATTCTCGGGCACTGTGCCTAGGTAATGGTTGCTCACAACCTATCAACCATGCAAGGGTGATTTTGGAAGCATTTCACCTCGACACCACCACCATATAATAATCTAAATTTCTATAAGTACATAATACAACTATTACAGGCCTGGCTGACATCACTGGTAATCAAAATACTTCTTACAAAAGAAGTGCATAAACAGTTCATTGCACAAATTCACTGTATATATGTGTATATATATATATATATATATATATATATATATATATATATATATATATATATATATATATATATATATATATATATATGTGTGTGTGTGTGTGTGTGTGTGTGTGTGTGTGTGTGTGTGTGTGTGTGTGTGTGTGTGTGTGTGTGTGTGTGTGTGTGTGTGTGTATGTGTGTGTGTGTAAAAAATAATAATTTTGTACCAGAAGAACCTTAGAAAACTTACCTAACCTTATTATAACAAGTGCAATTTATTTTATCCTAATCCAACAAAATATATTTTAGATTAGTTTACAATAATTTAATAATAAACAAACACAATTAAATATTTTTTTCATTACGTTCAGAATTATTTTTGAGAAATTATTGCATACACAAATTTTCGCTTGCCTTATTCGACAAGACGAGCGTTGCTATTTATGTCGAAATCGCAAGTTTTACCTATTCGGCATGACATATATTTTTTTTATTAACACATCGGCCGATTCCCACCAAGGCAGGGTGGCCCGAAAAAGAAAAACTTTCATCATCATTCACTCCATCACTGTCTTGCCACAGGGGTGCTTTACACTACAGTTATAAATAGTTATAAAACTGCAATATATATATATATATATATATATATATATATATATATATATATATATATATATATATATATATGGATGATTTGTACCTGACGGATGATCCATTGTTGTATGTATTGGCTCATGCCCCAAACTCAGATTGCATCATAATGTTGCAAGACTTTCACTAGGCTACACCTTGGAAATTCAACTGAAGGTGACCTCAGACCTATAGGTAAACATGCACGCATTTCACATGTTCCTGATATTCAAAACATTTCTCAACTTTTTTTCTAATAAGTAGAACGTTTTTTTCATGTGCAAAACAACATTTCACATTTTCCTAATACAAAGAACAATATTTCCCATCGTGCATCTTTATGTACATGGATGCAAATAAAATCTCAGAAATGCGAGCGAGAACTGGCCAAAAATTTTATCCACACTAATAACGTTTCCAACATTATTGTCCAGTTCCAAGTTGGTCGATTGTAAACAACTCGTTATTACCGCAAATTCCATGACCAAAAATATTGTCAGGCTCTAGCTCCTGTAACCATTACTTTACTACCCATTTTATGGTTGTGGAGTGACTGCTACCAATAGGAAGGTTAGTGGGGTGACTACCACTCGCAAGATGGGTATGGGGTGACAACCACCCACAGGATGAGTATGGTGACTACTTCACACAGGATGGGTATGGTGACTACCACCCACAGGATGAGTATGGTGACTACCAGCCACAAGATGGTTATAGGGTGACAACCACCCACAGGATGGCTATGGGGAACTACCACCCACAGGATGGTTATGGGGTGACAACCACCCACAGGATGGCTATAGGGAACTACCACCCACAGGATGGTTGTGGGGTGACAACCACCCACATATTATAATCAAGGGGGAAGCGCTAAACCCGTAGGCTTATACAGCGCCTGTGGGGGAGATGTGGAAGGTATTCAGGCTTAATTCAGAGAACTGGAGCACAGATCCAATTCCCTAGATCAAGAGCCTCTCACCAGAGTCAAGGAACCTTCCTTGAGAAGACCCACATGATAGATATGATGACTACCACCCACAGGATAGATATGATGACTACCACCCACAGGATAGATATGATGACTACCACCCACAGGATAGATATGATGACTACCACCCACAGGATAGATATGATGACTACCACCCACAGGATAGATATGATGACTACCACCCACAGGATGGGTATGATGACTATCACCCACAAGAAGAAAATTAATAATAATAATAATTCATTTTCCAATACGATACATTTAACACAAAGAGCTTTACAAGCAAGTTCTCAAATGCGTAGCAAGCACGTCTGAGGGAGTCACCGGCTTGCTAGGCTTTATGCATGAAAGTTCACATATCACAGCTGTGGTCAAATTCAGTTCCAAAATCCACACCCATGTACCTTAGCTAGTTATTATGTATCCAGGCCACTGTACCTTTGTTTGTTACTATGTATCCACATATTTGTACCTTTGTTAGTTACTATGTATCCACATCACTGTACCTTCGTTAGTTACTAATATATATATATATATATATATATATATATATATATATATATATATATATATATATATATATATATATATATATATATATATATATATATATATAATGGGTCCATCTCTGGTGCAAATTGTGGGACCCATAGCCTCGGAGAAGTGGATAAAAGGCTTCAAGGAAGAATATTTGGATTTCTTCCTGAAGCCATTTGAATATTCCACTTCTCCTACCACCTATCCTATATACACACATACATACATATAAATGATTTATTAATAGACAGAATACATTGATAGAAAACACAATGGTACAATATGTCAAAGATTATATATATATATATATATATATATATATATATATATATATATATATATATATATATATATATATATATATATATATATATATATATATATATATATACATATTATTTTAAGAGCGTCATGTGATTTTCGCTCACCTTGAGGCGGGCAAAAACATCATGGGTTCGAGTCCTTGGCTAGTTGCAGTGTTGTTATTGATATATATATATATATATATATATATATATATATATATATATATATATATATATATATATATATACCTTCCTTAGATGGCATGTATCCACGCCATTGTACCTTCGATAGTTAGTATGTATCCACGCCATTGTACTTTCGTTAGTATGTATCCACGCCATTGTACCTTAGTTATCATGTATCCACGCCACTACCTTAGTTACCATGTATCCACGCCATTGTACCTTAGTTACCATGTATCCACGCCATTGTACCTTGTTAGTTACTATGTATCCACGCCATTGTACCTTGTTAGTTACTATGTATCCACGCCACTATACCTTCGTTACTTACTTTGTATCCACGCCATTGTACCTTCGTTACTTACTATGTATATACGCCATTGAATCTTCTTTAGTTACTACGTAGTTAAATTTTCAAAGCAAATAACATAAATTCGTGGATGGATAAGTTAGATTTTCTCGCCGGACTGGCCAGTCAGCTCAGAACTGACCACAGTCAGCTCTCATGCAAAGCTCACCCATGAAGCGTGATTTTTCTATAAATACTACTGAATTATTATTATTATTATTATTATTATTATTATTATTATTATTATTATTATTATTATCAAAAGAAGCGCTAAACCACAAGGGTCAGACAGCGCAGCGAAATACGACTGAAAATGGCTCGGCAAAAATTGAACACGAGGACCCCAACGGAAATAAGTCACCTCGTCTAATTTTTTGGCCTGATCCTCGGTAACTATGTATGATAATTGCAGTCACCTAAGCTTGTGTAACTGTACTTATGTGTACCTGTAACTAAATAAACTTAGAAGTAATGTGAAGGTGTTTACATCTAGTTTATTTTGGATGCCTTCTTCCATCGCGCTTACAAAAAAAAAAAAGCAAGTGCACCCCATCATGTGGACGATAGTGCCTGATTTATTGTGCACTCAACCCTGTGCATGGTCGAGCCTGGTTAATTGTGCACCCCATCCTGTGGATGGTAGTGCTTAATTTACTGTGCACATCCTGTGGATGGTAGTGCCTAATTTATTGTGCACCCCATCCTGTAGACAGTAGACATAAATTAAATGTGCACCCCATCCTGTTGACGGCAGTGCCTAATTTACTGTGCATCCTATATAGTGGCCGGTAGTGCCCAATTTAATGTGCACATCCTGTGAACGGTAGACTAGTTAACTGTGCACCTCATACCATCGTGTAAACATGGATAAACCTAAAGACTGAGAAAGTAAATAAATGTCCCAGTACATCTACACAAATGTTACATTAATATTTATGACCTCAGGTTATCCTAGGTTAAGTCTTCATAAGGCACCACCACCGCAGATGGCACTCTTAACGCGATCTATTATATAGAACTACTGTTCTATATATATACGTATGTATATATATATATATATATATATATATATATATATATATATATATATATATTCTTACCTGATGGTCCGTGAGGTGGGTAGTGGGGGTATATATGTATGCAGTATATATTCCACCTTTCGTCACTGGGGTATTTATTCACTGGTATATACACAGTTGGAGTACACTTGTTAGACAGTGTATGAGGTATGACAGCGAGTGTAGTGATGACAGAGAGAGAGCAGCAGCCACACTGCTGTCTTCACCTGGGATCAATGTTATCCTCTTGCACACACCACCAACACACTCCTAACACATCTTTCTCCCTTCTCACACACTCCACCAGTGTTTTCCCTGGATTCACACATGCAGGTGTGGTGTTCCTAACTTCATCTTGGCGTGTGAGTGTAGCTGGCACCGGTTGCTTCAGTGGTAGACGTGTTATTTGGTTATTTTGTGGTGTGGGAGAAGAGAAACCTGGCAACTGAGTGGGAATATGCGTTCTAGACACGGGGTACAGCAGACGTTTTTCATTCACCAGTAACTACATTCTACAAGAACATCAGACCTTGATAAACAAGAAATTAACTCTTCCCTCTTCTACAAGAAGCACACCTAGTGTTCCCTACTCTAGTGTATTACTAGAGTACACTGCTGTCTAGGACCCCCATGGAAATAGGTCAGTCTGTGACTTTTCTGGGGTTATCCTAGGTAATTTATACATTTGTTATTAGGTATGATAATTGTACTTATTTGTACCTGTACCTAAATAAACATACTTATTAGCCCAATGAACACGTCAACACTCGCTAGTCTTCATTATCAAGAACGACAAAAAGTATATTATCGCTCCACAAAGCTGTCAAGCTGTAAAACAAAACAAAAATGTAATTATTTTCATGTATCCTTTTTGTTTTTACCTTGAGAGGGAAAAGCAGGAAATTTGCGTGACCTCTGCACTGGGACCTGGATATTGCAAACTCATGCAACGCGACCACCTCTCAGAGCATGGAGACACTACCTCACTCCCTCCAAACACCTTTTTAATATAATTTTAGGGATTAATGCTGTAATATCTAGGTGATATGTGGCTTGAATGAAGTTAATGTGTAACTGTTAATGTATAATTTACCAATTTGAGTTTGTGGGGATAGAGGATGACCTCTTATATTTCGACCTACTAACCTGAGTTAGTCCTCTCTTAGATATATTTTAAACCCTTGTTTGGAATCCTTCTGCACTCCGTAGTTCTGCATTCCACTTCACCGATCTTATATTAAAACAAACTTGTTTTTACACAAATAACTCGCACTTAAGAGAGGAAAGTAATGACGTTTCGGTCCTACTTGAATCACTGACAAATCACATGGAAGTGACCAGAATATATACGAGGACAAGGGAAGGAGAGAGGTAATAATAGTAGTAGTAATATAGTAGTAGTAGTAGTAGTGATTCCAGTTCTGCATTCACTTGTATGTGACGGTGTCCAGAAAAAAAGGTCACAATTTTGGCTAGGGGAAAAAAATCACAGAGAAAAAAGTCACTCGAAAAACAGGTCATTTTATTTAAATACTATTAACAATTAAAGTAATTAAACAAAAAATATTTTAAATCAGTTATTAACTGACAGTACATGACTTGTACACGTTGACAACACAATTTATATATGATGTCATTACACATGTGTAAAAAATCACCTTTTCTTAAATTTCTTAAGAAACAAAAGCATTTAATTCAAATCATTTATTGACAATACATGACATGTACAGATTGAAAACATCTTACATAATATCTTGGCATTATATGTATATTCAGTGTTAGGTTACATTTATATTGTTATTTTTTTTCTCTTGTGACTTTTTTTCCTGGATCCGTATACGACAGAGGAAACCTATTGTATAGATAAATTGTTTCACCAATAAAGACACCCAAAGCTGCAAATATGTCTTAATCAATTTTATATTGTTCTTGTTACATTCCTGGCAAAAAAAAATACTTCTTGTCCACCTCGTCTATGTCAACTAACCCTGCATATTGTGTTAGGTACTTTATAGAAATAAAGATCTTATTATTATATTCAAACATCGCTCTACCAGTATGGAGGTAAGGCTGTACGAGGGAAGCAATGTGTATTAGGCTTTGGTTAGTAAATGTAGGGGCTAATGCAAGTGTAAAATTGAAGTTATAGTAAATAATAATAATAATAATAATTAAAGGTTATTATTAAGTAATTAACACAATGTATAGGGTTAGTTGACATTATTGGCACACTTTATACAAATCTCCTGGTTATACCATATGTTAAATTTGTGTCAAAAACTCAAAATGTGAGTCTGTGTTACTATCAGCGTCGGTGTTGTCAACGCCGGAAGTGAATTTTGTGTGCTTTCTGATAGACAGAACAGTCTATCAAGATATGGCAAACTGATAACTCGCCTTGGCAGTCCTTGAAGAGAGGTGTTAGTTTAATATATCTTTATTATGCACACCAGAGAGGTGCTGGGCATTTTTCTACATGGCATCCGTGTGAGTTGCTGGCGTCCACTTCGTAATCGTGAGAATATTGTTCCCTGAAACTGACAGCAGTGAGACGATAGCAAGAAACCTGACTGTGGTTCCAGGGAAAACAGTTTCTTGTGTTAGAACCTGAGTAAACATTGTTGCCAGCAGTTTCGTAGTTATTGAGATATATTGTTAACTCCTGATAAGTTGAGTCTGTTCATGGCCTTGAATATTGACGTGTCCAGAAGTCAGCAAGAAACAATTTCTTCATGCTTACTAAAAATGCAGCATAGCCATAGTTGCATACGAAGGACGATGGGATGAGAAGAGTAAAATTTCTGGATAGCTTGTAACGCATTTTTGGGAGTCAGAAATAACAACGAATGAGGTGGTGACAATGAGCATGGTAGCGACGAATGAGGAAGTGGTTACAATGAGCATAATATACACTTGGAAAATCCTAGCGGGATCACTCCCTGCGAAAGTAAAAGACTAGGTAGGAGATGCAACATGCCCCAATGAAAAGCATGGGCGCCATGAGTACACTAAAAGACAACACAGTAAGTGCCATGGGCCCAAGACTGTTCAATTGCCTCCCAGCACACATAAGGGGGATTACCTATAGACCCCTGGCTGTCTTCAAGAAGGCACTGGACAGGCACCTAAGTTAGTATCTGATCAGTCGGGCTGTGGTTCTTACGTCGGTTTACGTGCAGCCAGCAGTAAAAGCCTAGTTGATCATACCCTGATCTACCACGAGGTCTGGTCTCAGACCGGGCCGCGGGGGCGTTGACCCCCGAAACCCTCTCCAGGTATACTTCAGGTAAGGCAAGGACGCTCCTTGCCTGGTTATTTCTTTCAAGGTTGCTTCGAACTGCATCAGCAACTATTGATTACATCAACTTTCCCACAAGTGAGATTGACTGACTAATCTGGAATTAGAAGATAAAGAAATATCTCCCGTTCTGTAAATGGGTATCATATTTATTTTCAATTTATCCAGTGCAATACCTCTTTGTAGTGAGATGTTGAAGAGACTAGCCAAGGGTTTGCCAAGTTCCTCTTTATATTGCTTTGGAACCCTTGAGAACAGCTCATCAGGGCCCAATGACTTATTTGGCTTCTATCGAGTTGTCTAAGGATCGTGCCGCTAGTGACTGACACTACATAATTTTTTCGTCTTGACCAGTTGTCACGCTACCATGTATTTATTTCATCATTTTAATAATACTATCATGCTAATATCTTCGTTATTAGCTAAAACGAAGATATTGGGTCGTTGTACTATTATCCTATTCATCTTTCATCATATGTCTGTATTTTTAACTAATGAGAATTGGGTATGTGTATTCATATATGTCTTGTAGTGGTCTCATTGATATGTATGAGTACGCAACTAGTATTGTATAATTCAAGAGTATTGATGGTTTGTGGCGTCTGAGGTTGACGCCAGCTGTTGATTGGATCACGTGACCTAAGTTTTCGATTATATTCTTAAATATTGGTGTAAATATATCACTGTACGTGTACATATAGAACATGTTTATAACTTGTCGTCTGTACGTGTGTGCAAGTGTTATGTACACCCATGTGTGTGTGTGATTTCATGTACCCGTATTTGTGAGAGACTATCTTCCCCATACAAATATTTTGAGCATTTTGTCCAGACTTGATGTGGTCGGTACTAGCCACGATCATAGGCAGTAGGCAGTAGGCAGTAGAAGGAGTAATATAATCCTTCCTGTTAAGGTCTTGTAATTTTATATAAGACATTAAGCCATTGTTTCGGCAGATTAAAAAGTTAACTTTGGTCTCTTGTACGAGACAACGGAGGACTGTAAGAAAGGTTAATGGTCAGTATTGCCTAGAGTGTCTCTTACCTGCGTTGAGAGGTCTATACTCAGGAAACACTCTAGCTGTACTTAACGCTATGGAGTATTGGAGGCTTGAACCCTGCACATGTAGTTGGGTTACCCGTGTATAAGGAGGAATCTATACCCAAGTGGATTACGACCAAGTTAATTCATTCTACTGTGTATACCAAAGATCTGAATGTACTAGGTCTTTTAAGACTGAACAACGTGATATAATATGCGTTAATTGAATTACGTTGGAGTAATGTTTTGTATAGATTATAATCATTTAATAAGTCCGATTATGTCGAGATTAAGTATATGAAAGTAATGTCCTGTACTACTTTGACAAGAACTTAAAGGAACCAAAACAGTTCATTTATTTATTTATTTATATATATATATATATATATATATATATATATATATATATATATATATATATATATATATATATATATATATATATATATATAACCTTTTCATTATAGAGAATTATCTGTTCTCATTAGAACTTAAATCAATTGTAATCCTCAAGCACGTAATACCAGTATACTCATTTATCGAATTTCGTTTGCGTCCTCCTGTGTAAAAACATAGGAAATAACTGTTGAAAACGGCACCTATTTTTTGTCATCTTTTGAGGCGAGGTGAAGGTCATCTTTTGAGGTGAGATGAAGGTCATCTTTTGAGGTGAGGTGAAGGTCATCTTTTGAGGTGAGGTGAAGGTCATATTTTGAGGTGAAGTGAAGGTCATCTTTTGAGGTGAGGTGAAGGTCATCTTTTGAGGCGAGGTGAAGGTCATCTTTTGAGGTGAGGTGAAGGTCATCTTTTGAGGTCAGGTGAAGGTCATCTTTTGAGGTGAGGTGAAGGTCATATTTTGAGGTGAGGTGAAGGTCATCTTTTGAGGTGAGGTGAGGTGAAGGTCATCTTTTGAGGCGAGGTGAAGGTCATCTTTTGAGGAGAGGTGAAGGTCATCTTTGAGGCGAGGTGAAGGTCATCTTTTGAGGTGAGGTGAAGGTCATCCTTTGAGGCGAGGTGAAGGTCATCTTTTGAGGTGAGGTGAAGGTCATCTTTTGAGGTGAAGGTCCGTGTTTCCTTAAGACACAAGCTGTTCATGTTCATCCATCAGTAAAATAGGTACCTGGGTGTTAGTGGACTGGTGTGGGTCGCATCCTGGGACAAAATTGACCTAATTTGCGGGAAATGCTCTGCATAACAAGGGGCTTTCTATATAGTAGTATGTCATTAATGTCAACTATGCCTGTATACCATGTACTTGCAGTAAATAAAGATATTATTATATTATATTAAGAGTTGAGTCTACTGCTTATCCATTTTGGATGATTCATATTTCATTTAAATTCTATATAAGGAATATATGAAGCTTGGCCAGCTTGTACAATGCTTTGTAAAATGTCATTTTGGCAACCATACCACCTTCTATCCGGTCTCCCTCATGATAGTCCTTGGTCAGGTTAGCACAGTCTATACTTCTCAAGTAATCCCTTAGTTTTATATAATCTGCAGAGCGAAAATTTTTATTATTGTAATTACATAAGATATAACTAAGTGATTTGTGATCACTTTCTCTTAGTACATCACTAGCCTTAAGATTATTCGTCAGAGAATCATTGTTTGCCAGAACCAAGTCCAACAGGTTGGTTCTGGTACAAACTGTTTTAAAAAGCGGTCCTGGACCATTTCAAGAAAGTCGCTAGACTCTTATCTGTTAAATTGCTCCAATCGATTAAAAATCTCCCATTAAAATTACATTTTCGCTTCTAGATAACTGAACAATTTGATCGCAAAGGAGTTGACTGTGGTCACTATCTAGGTTTGGGGGTCTGTAGAGCACACTTGAAATTAGCCTTTCATTCTCTTCGAGAAACTGCAGCTAAGCAGATTCGCTGTCTCTCCCTGTCATCTTATATCGTTGCTAATGTAACAACTTTAATTTTCCCTAACATACATGGTAACTCCCGCCCACCTTTTCACTATCTGCGTGGAATACTTTGTACCCCTGTATGTGGAATTCAGCAGACATGTCCCTATTTGTCAGAGTGAACCAGGTTTCACCTATTGCAATAATGTTTCATGCACATGCAATTAATCTTAGTTCATCTATTTTATTTCTTGCACTCTGACTAATTGCATTTTGTTTCTAGACAAATGTTCCTATTTTTTTTTCAGGAACTGATTTACGAGCTATCCTGTTTTCTGAGCGACTTTAAACCCATGAAAGGTGGCCCTGGTAGCAGCACGATCAACAGCATACCTGAGAGGCGTCGCTACGAGCTGACAGTCGATGCCTGCACAGTCAACACCAAAACCACCTGAATATACGTTGACCAAATATCTGGAGGGAGAACAGAAGAGAGCTCGCCAACGACATGTTGGAACACGGGGTAGGAACACTGGATAGGAACACAGCCTTGCAGTATACTGCAAGGTAATCAGTCCCTCAACTCAAATCTGAGGGACTGAGGTCACTCTTCCTCATCTTCCACTTTTCATCTCTGAACCGGACTGAGGAAGCCACTTGCTGGCGAAACATTTCCACGATAAAGATTCACAAATGATGCAAAAAAATGTTTAATTCTTCAACTTGTAGGTTATCTTAATCATTTACAATTATTTACTGTAACAGAGAAGTGCCTCTCTGATACGAAATCTTCAACAAATCTTTAAAAAAAAGTGGTAATTTACCTCTGTGACCTAAAGTATGAACTTGAGCCAAAATATCCTAACACCAGGCAGTGCCACAATGCTTTAATTTTTTTAATTCGGTAAATTATTATAATAAAAAAAAGTGCTAAACCTACGAGGGTCATACAGCTTAAATCTGTCAAGACTGCAGTCACTGATTGCAGATGTATTTAGATGGATCAAGATGAGGGGGAGAGAGGGATACTTGGCTCTCAAAACTGCAGGATTACTGCAATGTTTCACTGAAGAGGGATACCCCAGTTGTACCAAATATGATAGAAAATATGCTAGAGGAAGACCAGTGCTGTAGGATGTAAGTTGATAATAAATATACAAATGCAGCGATTATTATTATTATTATTATTATAATCAAATAGAAGCGCTAAACCACAGGGGTTATTACAAATGCAGCTAAAACTTTTATTTGTACATTCCACTCAGCACTGAGCTTAAGTACATGGACGGGTACTGATGTACATGAAAAAGCCTAATGTTGGGTGAAACGTCGTGCAGTCATGCCTTTGTTACCTTCTGTTGTCAGCTTGTAATTGTCTCAATTTTTAAAGCTAGCGGAAGGCCTTGGTCAGATGACCAAGAGCTCCAACGGAGGGTCATCATCTGACTAAGACCCGAGTCAAGAAACACTTGTCTTCTTTCCTGACGAACATTACCTAACCTAACCAAGGTGTAAGTGTTGAAGCATACACACATGGATCTTAGTAACAACGGTAGAATTACCGACAAAATGTTAGGTAAATGAACACAGATGCATCTAATGTGACATTTTACTGTGCCAAAGTTCCGCTTTCCAGAAGCTTTGTCAAGCCGTAATGGCATGACAAACGTTGCCAAAAGTAAAATGTCACATTAGTTCCATGTGTCCATTTATCTAATATATGGATGTTATCAGGCCCAGCTGCTCACTGTGAGACGCCAAGTCTAGCTGGACGGACTCCAACTTGGGTTTGGACTGAAGGAACGAGTGGATAAACAGACCATGGGAAATGCGGAATTGCCATAGCAACATCAACAAGAACTTTCTCCAGAAACTGTAAGAACGGGGGATAAGTCTGGAGAGTACTTGCCTGCTAACTCGCATTAATCTTCTCCAGACTGCGCACGTAAAGAGGTAGTTAGTGGTAGCCGCAGTAGACGCACAAGCACGCGCGTGTGTTCCAAACGTACTGCGCAGGTGCAGTCAGACCACCAGGTATACATTTTTTTTAATATTATTTACCCGAGGTCCGGGGATAGCAAGTGTGTCCATGGAGGTACCTGAGGTGGTAAACATTTACAACTCGTAAACCACGGTACGGGTGGGGACTGAATTCCCGGCAAGTGAGTCGTAAACCTCCATGCCAGTGCGTAAGCCACTGGGCCTGGAGTGGCTTACACACTGGCCTACCTGTATCGTGGTTTGTTTGCAAGGTTAGCATAGGCACCACTGTGTCCACAAATGCAAGTTTTTACAGACGAATCTCCCGCTAGCATGGCCGTGACGAAGTCTAGCTCAAGTCCCCTCAAAGCCGTCAACATGACTCACAGTGGTGCCTATGTTAACCTTCCTATGGTGTAGAAATATACCTAGTTGGATGAATCTTATTGAAGCTAGTTGGCCCAGTGGCTTACGCGACGGTCTGGAGTTTTGAGACTCTCTGACTGCGGGTTCGAACCCCACCCGTGGTATGGCAAATCATTAGGAATACCAGAAAAAAAGAGAGATATGATATATTTAGAAATATCAGAAAAAGAGTATTATTATTATGGGGAAGCGCTAAATCCGTAGGGATTGTACAGCGTAGGTGCTCTTCACCAACTTCACCACTAGATGGCAAAACGTCTACAATAAAGATACCCAGATGTCGGACATGTGTGTAATTTTCAGCTGTGGTTCTTGTAAACAAATACATACGAGGAAAAAAATTAAGCGATCAACGTGTGGAACTCTCCTCGATTCCTTGTTTTCTTTCTTATCACATTGTAATATTGCCTCTGTTAGTGACCAGTAATACTGTGATATTAGAATGTAGGTTTCATCATGACTCACGAAAACGTAATAACACGACATACAAACAAATTAAGTTTAAGAGATTAGCTTGTCATGGGTTCGATGCTCACCTGTTCTGTGATATAGCAGGTGGTGGCTGAGTCTAGGCTGGCTTGTGATGACCATGTGTGGTGGCAGCTGTAATTTGTTAATAAAAGATTTGTGGGTAATCGTAGAAGGAAGATGCAGGGTAAATGTGTGCGTAGGGATGTTGCAGAGGGTGAGAATGTAAACATAACTTATTGTAGGACTAGTTAATAATAATATAATAGTAATTATATCTTTATTTCTACAAGTACATGTACAAGGTATACAGACCATAGCTGACATCAATGACATACTACTATATAGAAAGCCCCTCCTTATGTAGAGCATTTCGGGCAAATTAGGTCAATTTTGTTCCAGGATGCGACCCACGAGGCATGGTCACAGACTGGGCCTCGGGGGCGTTGATCCCCGAAACCCTGTCCAGGTATACACCAGTCAACTAACACCAAAGTACCCGTTTTACTGATGGGTGGACGGGGACAGCAGGTGTAAAGAACACGCACAATGTTTTCACCCTTGCCGGGAATCAAACCATAGACCCTCAGCATGTGAAGCGAGAGCTTTGCCTACCAGGCCGAAGTCGGGCCCGAAAAGTAGTCATAAGATTCATTCTCGCATGTGCGAGGTTTGTGTATTGTTCCAGTTATGGTATTGTGGCTTTTTATTCTTTATTGTGGGAGCTATCATCGAGGCATACTTATGTATCTTTATAATTTAATGACAACCCTGTTTATGTTCCTCGTTGAAGTTGGGGTTTGTCGAGGTTAAGGCCGTTTATCTCCAATAAAAACCGGCAAGAGATGGAAGAGGTAGATGGGGCACAGAGGATAAAGATACTGGAAGCTGTCAAGATAAGAGGGTAAGGTCAGTTGTCACCTTGGAGAGGTGTGTCGGGAACAGATAAGGAAGTGGAAATATGTAGAGGCTCTGTGGGAAATTATGGGGATGAGGTTCACAGGCACATTCCTGAAATATTTCATCTACATAATTTAAGGGGGGCACAACTAAGCAACAATTTATTATACTTAACAATTTTAGTTGTACCTCAGAGCTAGGTGGGATTTTAGACACTAGGCTGCACCATGTCTCGCCTCAGAGACCACACACACACTCTTTCCTACCCACATGCAAAGTTGGGCCTATAAAAATTTAATACCAATAATGTTGGTAAATTATAAGATAGTGGACTGTATAAATTTTAAAAGACTAGGTAAGGTTTCTCATTATTTGAATAAGATTATTACAATAATTAAAAACAAATTGTAGACACCAACTCACCACAACTATTATAGACACACGCTAACTACCTAGATAGCTAGAATTTACGATGGCCAACGTAAAACTACTGTATATTATAGGCAAGTCTTATCAAGGTGTGCTGCAGGGAAGTCACCGGCGTCCTCCACTTTCCATTCCTACCACTCTATTATAGGGGCTTCGTAAATTTTTTGGCCCTATTCTTCAGCGAGGGACATTAATAAAGGTTCCAATTACAAATCCAGGCCGAAACACAATTATGGCGTTGTTGACGCATGATTCAATCGGACAGCGTATACACATTAATTAATTATGGCGTCTCTGCCGGTGTGACGATTCATTTTTTTCAATTCTCGTTTTTATTTTCAGAGTCACACCAGCAATACATTTTAAACAATATTATTTAATTTTTTACACTAAATTTAAGGAAAATTATAAAAATTTTCCACAGGGTCAATGTATTTTGGAAGCTGTTGGAGATGTAGGAGTGCAATAGGTAGGTCATACTTAAGCAAAGTTAAGCATGAAGGGTTGGTAGGGAGTTCTGGTGACTGCAGGAGTTACAAGTCGTTGAGGTCGTGGTGGAAGTGTCAAAGGCACAACTAGGGAAGACTGTGTGGGTGGAGAAAAATAGGAGAGGGAAAATGACGAAAGGAGGGAGGGGACGAAACTGTTTGAACTGTAGGTGGCGAAGTGGTAGAAATATCGGAGGTGAGGAATTCTTGGGGCCCAGTCCCTGGACCCATTATGTACCTCTGAAATCTTTCGACTACCACCCACAGGATGGGTATGGGGTGCATAATAAAGATATTTAACTAATAAGGGTTGAACACTAAGGACAGCTGTGAAGCAGGAGAGCCTTGATAGTCTCCTGTGGAGACAGCTAAGTCACTGCCATATTGTATGATAAAACCTTCAACTAAAGAAAATAGGACATCGACAGTAAATATATAAGGTGTGCTGCTCCACAGTTATGACGAGTAACGGGGCTGGTTGCAGGATAGATTATTGTGATCTGCTGTACCGCACACTGGCTTTTCTTCCGGTGAGCTGCAATGTTTTACTGGGTGGTCAGTGCTAACATTGTTGGGATGTTGGATGGAATTCTGTAACCTGTAAACGTTGTTCTGCGACATGAACTGAGGATGGAGGGTTTTAGTAGTCAAAGGTCAGTTTAGTACTGTATTATCCCATTAAGGTCATACAGCGCTATTTTAGTACTGTAACTAGTTACATTGCTTGGATAATGTCTCCGTCCCTAGGCAGCGCGGACACAAGTTTCCACTTTGGTGATTGGCAGGTTTTGAAGTTAAAGAATGTCTAAGCTGCATTGTGTAAATTCTTGTATTAAAATATGCGGGATGAGGACAGTTCCACAGTTCAAACCGAGGAAGGAATGGCAGTGTTGTGTCTGGGACATTGAGAGAGTCGATATGGGAAAGACTGGTGTCGAGTTCTGCATTTATTACTATGGCAATACGTATCCTACACTTGAGAGCATGGAATATGTTTTGACAGACGGATTTCATGAAGAAAATTATTATAATCATAACTAGGCGCTAAACCTATAAGGGGACATACAGCATGGAAATTATTATTATTATAATCAAATAGAAGCGCTAAACCACAGGGGTTACAGCATGGAAAGAAAAAGAATTTTGTCCAGGATTGTCTTCAAAATACTTGCAGGGCGAGAGGTTTACAGTTGACATATTTCTTAGGACGTGAGCGAGAAGATATGCTTGTTAAATAACCAGTATTATCATCGGTTTCCCATAGCTCGATCGCTAGCGCACTCAGCTCACACACTGAGGTCCGGGGATCAATCCTCCGATACGACTGAAAAACATTAGGACGTGTTTCCATAAGACACCTGCTGTCCATGTTCACCCATCAGTAAAATATGTACCTGGGTGTTAGTTGACTGGTATGGGTCGCATCCTGGGTACAAAATTTACCTAATTACGGCTTTCTATACAGTAGTATGTCACTGATGCCAGCTGGGTCTGTATACCTTGTACATGTACTGTAGAAATAAAGATATTATTAATAGTAGTAGTATGTGTTGGGATCTTTTGGGCATTGACTTCAAAGGAGTCTGTCATTCGATGTGCGAACGATCTGAAAATCGTTACTGTATCGTAGAAGCTGAGATCATGACCATGGAAGAGCAAAGATCGAGTATCAAAGGGAATCAGGTAGAATGCTGGTAACAGGGTCAGTTCTAAGAGTCTGAGCATACAGGGGTCACTAGCAAGTGTAGCACATGTTACAGATTTATTATTACACCCATTCAACAATAATAATTACCTTCAGTTCCCTATTCTACACACCATCGAGCCCTGCAAGAGGGGTCATTAAGATGAAAGTCCCCGGGCTAATAGAGATGTTAACGTGAACGACCAACAGATTGGTATATGCCAACCACTGGATCAGTGGTGCCAGCTCACTGATGTTAGCTTGGCCCTATCTGAATTCATCTCCCCCTCCAGACACGGAAGTGATATCAATTATTATTATTATAATCAAAAGAAGCGCTAAACCACAAGGGTTATACAGCGTGGCAGAGTGATATCAAACCAGTCCATTTATTTAAGCAGGGCCAGCACTGAGCCTCCCATGTGACCCCTACACTTACCAAATAAGCATGTTGCCCACCCGAGGGCCACAGTTCCACTGGTAAGCTCAACTTAAAGGCAAATATTATTATTATTATAATCAAATAGAAGCGCTAAACAACAGGGATTATACAGCAAAGAGGCAAATAAAACCACAAGAGTTCACGGGTCACTGTGCACAACAAATGCACAAGGCAGTCTTTAGTTTGGTCACTACATGTCACCCTCCCGAGGGTACCTAATCCCAGCCATGACAGTGAAGACCGTAATCCTCCTACTGGATAGGAAAAGAACCTAACATCATGCGGCTGTCCTAAGTATTTTGTCATTATCATATCCCCTCTTGTCCAGTGGCATAAGGTCTTGTTCTCACATTCTTTGTTGTTCTTTACCCCTCAGCTCAGTCACTGTGGGACAGTAGCTGCTATATACTGTTACCATTAATTATTATTTTTATTAATATGATCAAAATCAAGGTACAGGGGCATGAGAAATGTCCGAAGAGGGCTCAAATAACAGGTAGGGTCGGAACAAGGTGCTGTAGCAGAAAGGGGCCTGGGGGAGCTGTTTCATGGACTTGGGACTCCATGGTTATGTCACTTCTTTTTAGAAAAAAAAAGAAAAATAAAGAGGGGGGAACGTGAAGGGATAGCGCTGAGGAGGAATGAAAGGGCCGTAAATCCCCCTCTGCACCCAAGAGGACCCCAGCACCACAAGTAGTGCAGATGCGGCATGAAACCCGTGCCATACCCTACCCTTCATGCCAATAAAACAGCAATCTAGGATAGCAACCTCACATCTACCGAGCACCTCGGTGGACAAAAGAGAGGGCGGTCGGATACCCACCACAAAGCATACCTCCCGGAGAGGGAGTGGGACATCCCCAGGTGATCCAGATTCCAAGGCAAACTACACCACCACGGACCTCAACGGAATGGGATGGACCACAGTACCCTTCCCCCTACCTAGGAACTAGAGTGCCTGTGGGAAGAATCTCAAAAGGCTGAAAACAGAAAGGGAAGGATGGGATAGGGAAGGGGGGATTGGGGGGGTAATTAGGTTTGGTCTGAAGGAGACCAAAAGGTCTAATTCCTTAGACCAAGAGCCTTTCACCAAGCCAAGGAGCCCCCCTTGAAGAGGAATGCAGGGAAAGATACATAAAACAATGCAGGGAAACAGCACAAGCTATACAACGCAATGCAGAGAAACAGAATGAGATACAGAAGAATGAAAAGAGCATGGGATACATTGTAGCTAAAAAGCATGGAATACAGTAAAGTAGGGTAAGTGTGGGATACACAAGACAGTGTTGGGAAACACTAGACTTACTAGACTAATTTAGCAAAACAGCACTGGATGCACTTGAGAGTACTATAGAGAAACAGCATGGGGATACACTAGTATAATGTAGAGAAAACAGTGTGGGATATACAAGATAATGTAGTGAAACAATCAAATACAATAGAGTAATACAGGGAAATTTATCCTACACTGAATTATTATATCCACAAGTGCTAAACCAGTATGGAGCATTATAAGTAGTATTAGTTACTTTAAATATCATAGGATTATTTCTTAAAACCACCAACTTTGTATAAAATGAAAATATATTTGTATTATATAATGTACAACATATATGAAACACTACAGTGGTGACAAGTGCACAACAACATGCAAATTACCAACCAATGACCATCACTAGAGTTTACTGACACTTGATAACTGTTTCTCTTTTTATTTGCATAAATCCAAGCTTCACTCACATGCTGGTTCAATGGCACTAACAAGGAGCAACTTAACACACAACTGTACTGTCTGCACAGTTAACTGCATCAAACTGTCCATCTTCCAACACTATTTTTAACAATATGCTGCTGTAGAAACTTCTCAGAAGTTATACATAACTATGACTTCAATACATATTTTTTTGAACTAAATTTGTGCATCACATTTTCAAAATTTTTATGTATTTTTTGTGCAAGCTAATTAAGGGCAACACAAGTTATAATACTTCTTTTGTAAACTGTATGATTAAGATTAGGGATGTATTGGATGTGAAAATTTAGATATCCGCGGATGTGGATGTGTATACGGATGTCTTACTTATTTTGCAGATGCGGATGTAAGAAATTGTGCGGATGTTCCGCGGATTTCGGATGCATATGTGGATATCTGTTTACAGTAAAATGTGGATGCGGATGTAAAAATTGTGCGGATGTTCCACTGATGTGGATATCCGATACATCACTAATTAAGATGGACTAAGTGACAAAGGGTTACTTCAACATTCTTGAACTTGACTAACCAAAAATGCCAGCAGAAAACTCTCTGGATCACTGCCTTGATGGGTAGTTGATGAAAAGTTAGGAACAAAAAATGTACAAAGACACTGATTGAAAATGTCTACTCCACTTTTCAAATTATCTTTAACCTGTAATAAAAACATTCTCTATTACGTATATTCATTGTATATATCAACATTGTGCCAATGACAAACACTTCAATCTTAAGCTTACACCTGTGTTTATTATATTAGAGACACATGACATCAACAAGCTGCACAGAGATGAGCCTCAATGATTTATCTAACTTTTTATTAATTAAATAAAACAAGGCTGACAACAACAAACACTAAATAATTTTTATTACACACTAATAATTATACTAATTAAAAAAAATAAAAAATTAACATTCCAAAACTGATTAGTGTTCATTACAAAAATTTCAAACAACTTTCCTAAGGACATTCTTGCCTTAGAACACTTCACTTTTTAAGAGCAAAGATAATGCTCTATTATTATTAAAATAAAAAAGAAGCACTAAACCACAGGGGTCATAATGCTCTATACAAATCTTTATTCAGGTCTCGACACATTTAAATTTTAATGTCAGTTTCGGGTTTTATTATGAGTTATGGGAAGTACCATATTAGGTATGAGGTAAGAGTTTGTTTACCATTCATGGGAATGACATAAAAGCTACTTTATCTGGTTACCTTCTAAACAAAATTCAAGCCATAAATACTTCTACTCAGTCGACATTTTTTCATGCATAATTTACTTCTCTCTCGTTCTTCTTCCACAGAGTTGCAGAGTAAGCCATCTTAGGATGGAATTGTATACGTACAATCTCACATTTGTATAAACGACTAGGTCCTGAAATACTGAAGCAAAGTATTAAGCTTCAGGCACTGGATTCACATAGTGCAATTTAGAGACCACAATACAGTCAAGTGCTAATAAAAGTCTACCTCGTTTAAAAAATATTTCCTAATTCTATATATACATTTTTGGTACTCTTGAGAACTAAGTTTCTTTTTTTATAAGTGATGGCTTACATTTGCAATTAAAGGGATGTAGAGAAATAACATGGATGAAAACTATTTTGCAATTGTAATGAATATACATGAAGGCAAAATCATTACCTAAAAAACTTAAAACAGTACAGGAGATTACATATTCATAAATAACCCACACTGAGGAGAAAAGTAATGATGTTTTGTTCCGACTTGGGCCATTGACAAGTCACACTGACATGAGGTGAGAAGGCCATTATGTCCATGTCCATAGCTCAGTGACAGGTTATTCTTTTTCTGTTTATCGTAAGCCAATGCACATTAGCATGTACAGTCTATTTTCCTGATCATGCTCCCTCTGTTAATAAAAGTGTTCGTGTTTCTCTTTTTCTCCGTTCACTGTGTCTATGACCCTCAATTTCTCGACTCTGAAATTTCCACTCTTCACAGCTCGTTCTTTTGCCCTGGCTATCCTCCCAATTTCAATAACTGTCTACTCGCATGCTAAATATGGACTTTTTCCTCTCCCAACTATCTTTTCCTATGAAATCTTGTGTTCTTCATCTTCTCTAGTACATTCTTAGTCTCCTAATCTTAGCAACTCTCTCCATCCTTTAGATATCAAACTTACTTTTTGCCAAACTAACACACTTTGCAGCAATTTAGTTAATTTCCTGCTTCTCTTGCTCTCTCTTAATACTTTGGTGAAACTTGCCACTCTCTGATAGACTTAAGAGCACAAAAGAAATGTTCACCTTGCTGACACTAATAATGCTTTTTTCTGTCATGTTAGAGATCACAGTCATTAATTAACTGATCCTTTGCCAAAACTGTCTACCTTTCCTAACCTGTCTAGTATGGGTCAACAGGCCTGCTGCAGTGTTCCTCAATTCTAATTTTCTTCGTCTTTACAGATGCCATTATGTTGAAGCATCACTTATACACAACATTCCTAACAAGAATTTTTGTATTTGTCTGTTGATGCCTCCCTTTCTCACTACTTTGTCAAGTGCTTCAAAGTTTAGATCACTCATGACTTGACCTGACCTTTGTTGCCTCCTCTCCTTCCCTCTTCACTTTTCCTACACTGTTAATGCCTTTCTTGTCTTCTGATTTGGTGGGCTTTGTGCAATAGGGGTTATGTATCTCAGGTTTTTGTCCTATGCCTGTGGGCCAGTAGCTCTCCTGCAGTGCTCCCTTTGTTCTCTGGATGCTCTACCACCACCTCTACCACTACTACACTATCTGCTATAATTTTCCCCTGGTTTTCCATTTATATTACTTCTATCTTCTTATTTCTACCTCTACCATTGCTGCAATACTACCACATCTACTTCCACTTTCAATACCACTACTGCCTCTTAATTCCACTACCATTATCTTTCCCTTCTTACCCCATCCTCTCTCATATATACTGTTCTGATTTTCTTCCCTTCTTTCTTGAGTGTGACTCATCAATGTTCCAAGTCAGACTGAAACACTGTTGTTACTTTCCCTCTCCTAAGTGTGAGTTATTTATGTACTGCTCCAGCCACGGTAGTGTGACTTAACTACATATACATCAGAAAATTGTGACTAGTAAAATTCAGATAATGATCTTCAATAAATTGCATTCTAAAGACAACAAAGACGAAGGAAAAATAGATTTTACACAATTAAAGAACAGAGCAATAAATCCGAGGATAATTACCAGTAGAGCCTCTCCTCACTTAACGATGGGGTTCCGTTCCTATGAGTAATTCGGCAAATGAATTGGTCGTTAAGCAAGGAGCATACTATACTGGTAGTGGGTTTGTGTCAACCATCTTTAGATATATTTTTAATGTCACCTTTGCACCATTTATAACATTTCTAGTATATTTTTAAATGTTTATATAGTAGTGTACTGTATATACTGTAATAAACAGAATAGAAGAAATCAGATCTAATACACATTACTTCAGTTTGCATACCAATTGGAGAGCTGGTCATAAGTCCGAGGGGTCGGTAAACGAGTACATCACTAAGTGAGGAGAGCCTGCATAAGAAAACGTTATTTCTGAAATTTTTTGCCTTGTGGCTGCTTGCTGTAAGCAAATACAGTGGACCCCCGAGTAACGAACAAAATTCATTCCAGAAGCCTGCTCAAGTGCCATTACCGAACAAATTTACTCCCTAAATAAATAATGTCAAGTAGGTTAGTCCATTTCAGACCCCCAAAAATACACTTACAAAAGCACTTACAATATTATACTTACATAATTGTACGATTTTCGGGGTGTTCGTAACTCGGGGGTCCACTGTACAGAGAATGAGAAGACTAATACATTTTCTGCCATAATTCTGTGCTAAAGAACTACAAAGAGCTGTTTGACCTCGCTACTTACCTTCAGAACATTATTACAAACTTCATTTTATTAAATATATTTTTCTGTATTTTTATGTGGTTTCTAATTTTACAAGGAAAAAATAAATTTTGCCCCATTAATATGGTAAAAATATTACAGGAGAATTTGCAACTTCAAATAATTTACCTTAAGGGTATATTCACCATCATTATGCAAATATATAAATATTATGCAGTTAAGAGGGACAATACAAAGTTCTGTATCTATATTCATAATGCTCTTTTTTTGGCTTGAAGAAGTGGCACTAAACCAAAAAGGGTCCAACAGAGCTGCAGGTAAGGATGTGCAAAGGTGGAGTGAAGGGCAGGAGTGTGAGTGTAGGGGGTAAGGGAGAATGCTAGAGGAAAATTAAAATCACATTTCTGTTGTAGAGTCTATGTTGAAGTTGGAACTTTCAAGAGGATACTCAGAGAGGGTGTGTTGGAGCAGTGGAGACAAGCAAATTCCGTGTGCCTGCTGATAGCTTGGACAATCTTTTAAGATATGGCGAATTGACAGTCCTCACAGAGTGGTGAAGTAAGTTTGACCAATACAGTGGACCCTCACTATTCGAACACTCCAAAACTCACCCTGTTATGTAAGTTTATTATTGTAAGTGCTTTTAGAAGTGTATTTTTTGGGGTCTGAAATGGACTAATCTAATTTACATCATTCCTTATGGGAATAAATTTGTTTGGTAACAGCACTTGACCAGTACTTGAACAGCATTCTGGAATGAAGAATGTTCGAATAGCGAGGGTCCACTGTATATCCAAATTTGAAAAGCATATGAAAAGGCCTTCACACTACATGCTATTCAATTTTGGAAGAACTTATTGAATTGCATTTGCAAAGAATCCCACCAGACTAGCTTTATAAGAGCTTACTGTAAAGTATTTATTAGCTTTATTCTGACTTATACTTGATGAGCATTGTAAGTGCATCTTTCGTGCAAAAACTAGTACTGCATAACTTCCACAAATACTTTTTTTTATCTCTGCAACCACAACTATTTAAAGACCCCATTTCAGACAACTACTTTTGGAAAAATCCCATGAAGGTTAACCAAACTTTTATGTGATACAGCACCTAGAAATTCTTAATAAATTCTTTTAAACAATTCACTACTGAAACAATTTTAAAGAAGTCTGCAAAACACAAATCTACAAATATGTTCGGTGGATTACTGTACTAATAAGAGTACAGTAATGCAAGACTTTTGAAAGAGAAAGTAGCCATGGGACAGACTACTGTGAAAGAATATTTAATTTTTAGGAAGATGAAGAGTGACTGAGGAGGTATAAACAAGATATATACTGCATATAAGAAACTTAATCTACTGTTCAACTCGGTATCACAATCCGTTCCCTGATAAAGCTTTCTTCCGCTGCTGCACTGTGATGGTGGCAAGAATCCTGTTTCCAGTGCCACTTCTTTCATTATTCTCACTTTTAAGCTCATTTCCATTTGCATTTATAACCTCTTCATTCTCGGTATTGTGGTCTCCAAGTAACTCATTCTCTTTTCTTATTTCATTTCTTTCCAAGTAGCTCATCTTCCTCTTGGCTCGCCGCTCGTTTGTCTTGGTGATGTTGGAGAGCAATTCAACAACGTAACCTATGCTTCCTTTGTCTCTCAGTATCTGCATGTGGTCCACACCACTGAATGTCTTGTAGTAGATTTTGTTCTTCTGTTTATCTGACCACTGGAAAAAGTTGGGTGAAAGTTATTCCATCAACACTTTACATTGTATTTATACACATTGTATCTTATCTACCTATATCTCTCATGCCTAGTGCCCATTACAAACTTCTCTTCTGTGAGGGGTAAAAGTGAGTACTAACTTGTTAAAAAAACATTTTAGATGACTTTCTTTTTTAAGAAACCTTTCCAATATTTGCCAAAGAATTCCACACATTCATCTGACTATTGTATAAATTATAAATGCTTGGCAGCCTATAAAATGTGCTGATCTTCACTCCTGTTTCTAGTTCCTCCTGAATTTTATAATGATATTGTCCCATCAATTATAAAAACAGAGATCTGTTTCCAAGGTAATGCAAGAAAGTACTGGAAGAACGAGGATAGCTCTAGCAAGAACATACCTGAAAGTACTGGATGAACGAGGATAGCTCTAGCAAGAACATACCTGAAAGTACTGGAAGAGCGAGGATAGCTCTAGCAAGTACATACCTGAAAGTACTGGAAGAACGAGGATAGCTCTAGCAAGAACATACCTGAAAGTACTGGAAGAACGAGGATAGCTCTAGCAAGTACATACTATACACTTGAAAAGTACTGAAAGAACGAGGATAGCTCTAACAAGTAGTACATACTGTACACCTGAAAATGTTAGAAGGGCAGAGGCAGCAAATGGCTAAAGCACAAGTAAGGAAAATACAAGATAAAAAATCCTTTCTAGGATAATGTAAAGGTGAAGAGAACTTTTGTGCAAATTTAATTAGCTATTATATATATATCTTTTTTAATACGTTGGTCGTTTCCCACCGAGGCAGGGTGACCCAAAAGAAAAAAGAAAAACCCAAAAAAGAAAAAAACTTTCATCATTCAACACTTTCACCATCACTCATACATAATCACTGTCTTTGCAGAGGCGCTCAGATACGACAGTTTAGATGTCCCTCCAAACTGTCAATATCCCAAACCCCTTCTTTAAAGGGCAGGCATTGTACTTCCCATTTCCAGGACTCTAAGTCCGGCTAACTGGTTTCCCTGCCCACACTCCAACAGCTCGTCAGGTTCCAAAAACCATTCACTCCTATCTAACATGCTCACGCACGCTTGCTGGAAGCCCAAGCCCTCGCCTACAAAACTTCCTTTACCCCTTCCCCGCCTTCCTTCTACAGATTCATACTCTCTCCAAGTCATTCTACTTTGTTTCACTCTCTCTAAATGACCAAACCACCTCAAGAGCCCCTCATCAGCCCTCTGACCAATACTTTTACTAACTCAACACCACGTCCAAATTTCCACACTACGAATTCTCTGCATAATATTTACACCACACATTGCCCTTAGACAGGACATCTCCACTGCCTCCAGCCGCCTCCTCGCTGCAGCATTTACAACCCATGCTTCACACCCATATAAGAGTGTTTTTATCACTATACTCTCGTACATTCCCTGCTTTGCCTCCATGGCTAACTGTTTTGTCTCCACAGATACCTCAACACACCACTCACTTTTTTTCCTTCATCAATTCTATGGTTAACCTCATCCTTCATAAACCTATCTGCTGACAAGTCAACTCCCAAATATCTGAAAACATTCTCTTCTTCCATACTCCCTCCCTCCAAAGTGATATCCAATTTTTCTTTGTCTAAATTGCTTGATACCCTCATCACCTTACTCTTATCTATGTTCACTTGCAACTTTCTACTTTTACACATGAGGTTTTGCATGGCAGAGAATAGTTTAGGAACGAATCAATTCCTTAATGTTTCATCTGTTTGTGGAATGTGTAGATATTGTCTTGTTTATCTTCAGTACCCCATAAAGTATGGTAACTTGAGCTTCATTGCTCCACCCTCACATTGAACTCTGTTTTTCTTCACTGTTTGAATTGTGCTTGTTCTTTTCTGCCATGCAATACCTCAAATTATCTTCTGAAGAGATGACAATATAAGACTAACTCTGCTCTTGTAGCTTCAAATAAGTAGCTAACAGTAAAATCTCTCATTAACAAATTTCAGCAATTTCATACAAAAAATTGGCCAGGCAAATGTTATAATTATTGGAGAAAATAGACAGAAATCCATAATTCCACATTTTGTCTGTAGTGATAGTCTGGTTGTCTTCTAAAGTATCTTCCAAATCCAACATTTGTCCAGTATGGACTAAAGTGCCCACCTCCATCTCATGTCCATTTTCACTGTTCCCTTAGCCATAGACTTCCTGCACCAGTTTATTGTTTGTGCTTACTCACACATACTCTTGTCATTCAGTCTCTAATTTTTCATGGACTTAGAGCAATTTTGTTTGACATTATTAACATATAGAGTAAAATGCAATTAACAATGGCTTCTTAAGCAAGTGGTGGTGGTGCCAAGAGAATGTTGTGGCTCTCAATATTAAGGAAAAACTTGAATTAGTAAAGAAGGTTGAGTCTGGCATCTCAGTGGCATCAGTATGTGAGGACTAGGGCATTAAGAAATAATGTTTGATATCTGGAGAAGCCAGGATAAACTTAGAGCCTGTACTCAAGTTTAGTGTAGATGCTAGTCATACAGGCTCAACAGTTGGTCCTTGAAAGCATATGAAAATGGCCCATGATAAAAAGCTTGAAGCAGCAGTGCATGAATGGTATTTTCAATAATGTTCTGTTGGTATTAATCTCCATGGTGTTGATCTTTGCTCTGATGCTCATAGGTGAGCAAAGCATATGAACAGTCAACTACATTATTTTTATAGCTCTTCTGAATGAGAATAAAAGTTGTAGATAAATGGTTCAGAGAACTGACAAGTTGATAAATTAGACACATGTGCAACACTTGGGTATCTTTAATGAGGAAACATTTTGCCACACTGGCTTCATCAGTCCATACAAAGGAGAATGGTGACGAATAGGAGTAGTTTGAGGTAATCAGTCCTCAGTCTTGAGTCAATGTAATCACTCCATCAATCTTGAAAGATAACCAAGTGTTGCACATGCGCAGAATAAAAGTTATTCTGAGTCAACATCATTAACCATGGCAGTTTACATATCTCTACCATGGAAAGGTAAGTAAAATTACAGAAAATTATACAAGGGTACTATAAGATTACTATACAATACAGTACTGTACTGTAGCACTACAAGTTACAATACTAGTTATTCTTAGTGCTCAGCCATGATCTGTATCAGAAGACAACTGGACGATCACAAAATAAATTTTGAGTTGGGGACAATCAGCAATATTGTACCCCACCTCCTCCCTATTAATCCATTAATGAGAAGTTTCATTGTACACACAAACAGTTCTCAAACCTACTAGGATTCATATCTCAGACTTCTAAAAATAAGTAAAGTATTATAGTTTCAGTCATTTAAGGATGGAGGGAGGGGGTAAAAGAGGTTTTGTGTGCAAGTGGCCTGGACATGTAGCAGGAATGTGTGAGCAAGTTAGATAGGAGTGAATGGAGACTAATGGTCTCTGGGACCTGATGAACTGTTGGAGTGTATGCTGAGTAATATTTTGTGAAGGGATTCAGGGAAACCAGTTAGCTGGACTTGAGTCCTGGAGGTGGTAAGTACAATGCCTGCACTTTAAAGGAGGGGTTCGAGATACTGGCTGTTTAGAGTTACATCTAAACTGTCATATCTGGGCCCCTCTGCAAAGAGTGATTATGTATGAATGGTGGCAAGTGTTTTTTTGGGGTCACCCTGCCTCAGTGGGAGATGGCCAGCATGTTAGAAAAAAAAAAATCCCAAAATAAAATGTAGTCTTTTTTCAGGCTGTGTTAATTTATTACCAATTGTACATTAGCACTAAGTTTCTTGGATTAACAGTAGAGAGGATACAAAACTAAGACACTTACATTTAAACAGCGCTGAGCACTGAGTGTGTTAACCGTCCCGTCTCCTCCTCCATACACAATAACTGGATTATCAGGAAACTGGCCTTCCGCATATATTAACCTGTACAAAATCCAAATAAATCACTCACAGTTGTACTCTTATTACTAATCTTAATATCAGTGTTAAAATATATAAAATCAAGAATAAAAGTACAGTGGAAACCCCGGATTACAACATTATTTCGTTTCAGAATGCTGTTCAAGTGCCTTTACCGAACGAATTTGTTCCCATAAGGAATAATGTAAATTAGATTAGTCTTTTTAGACCCCCAAAAATACACTTACAAAAGCACTTACAAAAATAAACTTACATAAAAGGGCGAGTTTGGAGACTGTCGTAAACCGGGGTCCACTGTATTCCTAAATACAGTGGTACCCCGAGTTTCGTACAGCTCCCAACTCGAACAATTATGTAAGTGTATTATTGTAAGTGTTTCTGTAAATGTATTTTTGGGGGTCTGAAACAGACTAATCTAATTTACATTATTCCTTATGGGAACAAATTCGTTCGGTAACGGCACTCGAACAGCCTTCTGGAACGAATTATGGCCAAAACTTGGGGTACCACTGTATACTGTAATACTGAGAATTTTTAATAGTTACAACTAGAAGGATGCAAGGGGAAACAATCATAATATATGCCACATTCTCTATTGTCATAAAATACTTTCCAACTTAAAATAAGGAGAGCTTAATGCATATTAGCCATTCATTCCACAAGCAATCCAATCGATGACTAACTACAGACCAATTTCTAATTTACCCATATTATCAAAAGTATTAAGAGTAATCCACAAATAGTTGTACACATACTTAACTAATCACATTATGCTTACTCCTTGTCAATTTTGATTCAGACCTAAAAAAAGCACAAATGATACAATATTAAAAATGTTTGACATGTTTATTCAACACTACGAAATGAATAGACATTTTACTGATCTGCAAAAAGCTTTCAATAATGTTGACCACAATGCTCACTCAAGCTAAATCACTGAAGACTCAGAGTGTGCATATAAAAGTATTTTCAGTCATACCTCAGGTGCAGACAACATGTAATCATAAATAATGCCACTATTAATGTGCTTAGGTTTTTTCCCCAAGGTTATTATTCTGAGCTCTCACCTTTCCCTCATCTATACTGATGACAAGCATCTAATGCCACTCGGTGCCATCCAACATCTGAAACCTGTACTCTTTACTGATGGCAACCTTCATATTATCAAGCCAAGACCCCTGGACAATAAGAAGGATAGTTAATAAGTTAAAGGTCACTCTTAATATTGAGAAAATATTCTATAAAATTTTTTGGAAACAAACCATATCACCAATTACATATCAGAATTAATGACCCCAAAGTAAAAAAAATAAAGGAAAGGAAATTCCTAGGTCTTATTATGAACAATTTAAAATTTAAGGATAATAACCAACACACATCAATAACAGTTTCAGACTGTAGGGATAATGTCATGAGGTTCACTACTATGTTCAGTCATTTATATTAATTTAGTACATCCTCTTATAAAGAAACACTACATAAAGCAATTTTGTCTAAATGTGATCCGAGTTTATTAACCCTTTCAGGGTTTTTGACGTACTAGTATGTCTTGCGTGCCAGGGCGTTTGACGTACTAGTATGCATAAATTCTAGTGGCTTCAAATCGAGCGGGAAAACGCTGGTAAGCCTAGATGCGAGAGAATGGGTCTGCGCGGTCACTGTGCGCGGTAGGAAAAAAATCGGGCACCCAGTGGGGAATTGTGGGAACGCATTTCAGTACATCTTGTCCGCCATGCCTCGCGGTAAGAAACACCTCACTCCTCGACGGATTGGAACACTTTCTAATATAGATAGGGGTGTCAGTGAAGATGACTTTCAAGGTTTTCAGGAGGTTGTGACCGAAACTAATAACCATAATACCGGTAATAGTGATGAAAACAAAGACGACCCTCAATCTTCCACCTCTGGTGTTGTGGCATCTTGTTCACGTTCAGTTGTACCAGAACGAAAGAGGAAACTCTTATTTTCCCATGTCCAGGACTCAGATGTGAGCAATGGTGATGATAGTGAATATGAACTCCAAGCTCTTGAAAACAGTTCCAGTAGCGAGAGTGAAGTGGAATATTCTCCAGTGAAGCGTCAGTATATACGACGGTATATATGCTCTGGTAGTGTGCCATATGCTATTCCAAGGGCAAGGAATACATCTAAGAGTACATCCCGTGGCTGTACAACAGGTACAGATAGTGAAAATGAAGATATTGTTGCAATTGGGATGAAAATGCATGCATCTGGTGTTGGTGGTAGTGGTGGTGCCAGCCGTGAGGCACCAGCAGTGGGCCATGCTGCCACCCACGCCGCTGACTCACCCGACCTACAACAAAGGCCACCCACCCACCCACCAAACCAACCACCACAACTACAACCTCTACAACCACCTGCCAATATCCAGTACCCACCAGCACTGCAAATGGGATTGGCAGGTAGCTGACAATTTTGTTCCCAATCCTCATCAGTTTGATGAAAGTCTAAGTGGAATACGCCCATCTTGTACACTTGGGAACAATGCCAATGAACTAGAATGTTTTGAATTCTTCTTTGACGAACCCCTGATGGAAATTATTGTTAGGGAGAGCAACAGATACTTCGAGTACACAATGGCAAACACAATACTTTCACCAAAATCATGTTTACACCAGTGGAAAGAAACAACTGTGGCTGAGATGTATCTTTTTCTTTGCCACAATAATGCTTATGCCACAAGTGAATAAGCACAGTGTTAAATCATACTGGTCGACAGACCGCCTGATTTCAACCCCAGGTTTCAGTAATATAATACCAGTGAATCGATTTGTACTACTGTTACGTATGCTACACTTCCCAGACAAAACCAGGCCTGACAGAAACGACAGGTTATATAAGATTAGGAATGTGTTTGTGCATCTGAAACAGAAATTCAATATGTATTTTTATCCCTTCAGGAAGCTTGTTATTGATGAGTCTTTGATTTTATTCAAAGGTACATTGTCGTTCAAGCAGTATATACCAAGCAAGAGGAAACGCTTTGGCATAAAGTTGTTTGTGCTTTGTGATTGCTACAGTGGTCTTGTACTGGATATTATTGTGTACACTGGAAGTAATACATTGCAAGATATTAGGAAGTTATTGGGTATCTCTGGTGATGTGGTTAGAACAATGATGGAACCATATCTTGGATAGGGGCATATATTATATATGTACTGATAACTGGTACACAAGCCCATTACTCAGTGATTTTTTGCGAGTGAACATGACAGATGTGTGCGGTACAGTGCGTGGAAATTGTAAGCATGTGCCTAGGTTTGACGTAGGCACTCATAGAGGTCAGGTGCAGGCGTTTGCTGCCAATGACATCATGGCATTTTGGTGGCATGACAAACGAGATGTCACACTGTTGTCATCAGTTCACCCTAATGAAATGACAGACACTGGCAGGCTGAATAGAGACCAATGAACCCATTCTAAAACCTGCAGCTGTGATGGACTACATCCTCAATATGCATTCAGTGGACAAATGTGACATGCAGATTTGGTTTGCTGATTGTGTTCGTAAGAGTTATAAGTGGTACATAAAACTCTTTTTTCCATATTCTGGACATTTCCATGCTCAATGCTTATAATATGTATAAGTTGAAGACCAGAAACAAACTACCATATGGCGAATTTTGTTTGTCTGTGATCAGACAAATAATATTCAAGTACCAAGTAATAGCACCTGCAATAGAACACCGCCCACAAAATTATGAACAAATACCCTCTCGTCTGAGGCCTGGTGATCACTTCCTAATAAAACTGCCTGCTACTACTTACAAGACAAAGGCTCAGAAGAGGTGCCATGTCTGTTCACATCCAAAAAAATGCCCACAACAATGCAGACACACTCGTTTTATGTGTGAGGAGTGTAAAGTACCATTGTGCATGACACCATGTTTCAAAGAGTTCCACAAGCTGCAGCACTTCTAGAAACATGTCCAGTGACTGTATATATGTATTTATATTACCTGGAGTTTACCTGGAGAGTTCCAGGGGTCAACGCCCCTGCAGCCCAGTCTGTGACCAGGCCTCATGTTGGATCAGAGCCTGATCAACCAGGCTGTTACTGCTGGCCGCACGCAGTCCAACGTACGAACCACAGCCTGGCTGGTCAGGCACCGACTTTAGGTGCCTGTCCAGTGCCTGCTTGAAGAGAGCCAGGGGTCTATTGGTAATCCCCCTTATGTATGCTGGGAGGCAGTTGAACAGTCTTGGGCCCCTGACACTTATTGTGTTGTTTCTCAACGTGCTAGTGGCACCCCTGCTTTTCATTGGGGGGATGTTACATCGTCTGCCGAGTTTTTTGCTTTCGTAGGGAGTGACACTCGTGTGCAAGTTTGGTACTAATCCCTCTAGGATTTTCCAAGTGTATATAATAATGTATCTCTCCCGCCTGCATTCCAGGGAGTACAGGTTTAGGAACTTCAAGCGTTCCCAGTAATTGAGGTGGTTTATTGCAGTTATGCGTGCCGTGAAGGTTCTCTGTACATTTTCTAGTTCAACAATTTCACCTGCCTTGATAGAAAAATAGTAATAAACAATATTTTACATTGTTAGTTTTTGTAAACATGTTTTGTAAACAATATAATGAGAACAAAGTTTGTGTAGTTATTGTGTAGTATACAATGAGTGAATATTTGAAAAACAGCACTTATATTGGTCTCACAGGCCATAAAAGTTATTTGAAAAAAAATTAAAAAAGAAAAGAAAACAACTCAAAAAATAAAATAAAAATTTACCGGGTGGCTGGCAGTCAGCGATGTTGCCATAAGCGGTTCAATTTCGGTCAACTTGAAGCCTCCATATCTCCGTAAATATTGATCACAAAAATTTTTTTAGCCTACAGTGGACCCCCCGAAGTTCGTTAGCGTCGGAGTTCGTGAAAATCAGAGTTTGTGATGTTTTTTCGCAAAAATATTGGTTCGGTGTTCACGAATCCACTCGCAGTTCGTGATTCGTCCCGGACGCGTACTCTTGGCCCGAGCGGGCCCAACACTCCATTCAGAGTCAGTGTGCCATTGCTTACCAGCGAGAGACCGCCACCCACGCATTCATACCATACATTTTGTCATTATTCCGTTGTTTTTAGTGCTTGCAACTGCTAAATAAGCCACCATGCCCCAAGAAAGCTCCTAGTGATTCTACGATATGTTATATTACTAAAACAGCAGGAATTGATAAAGGCTATAGTGCCAGCCAGCAATAAAGTGTAGCAAGTAAGTTTAGCAATTAAGCGATAGAAAAATGACGACACTAAACTTAACTCCTCCAATGTTGTTGGAGTTATATAGGGCGACTGACAACACCGCTGTGTGTCTGACGGCCATCACTATTTAAGGCGCATCTTTCAGTGTCCCTTATACACCCAACAACAAACACCACAACACCAGTCCTCAGATTCGTAATGATATTTTATTCATTCTAGAGTATATGTCATGTTTCTATGTTATTAATATTGTTTATTATGCCATATTAGATGAATTGTGATAGATAAATAAGTCGTATAGATGATATTAGCGAAATATTGAAGGACTATCTTGTCCTGTCCCCAAACACACCCCTGTTGCCGGCACAATTCCAAACATTCGCCAGAAACAGAACTCTCTGGAACACTTTTTTGAGCAACAGGGGTCCAGTGACTCTCAAGCTGGTCATAGTGGCATTAAAAAACAAAGAAGGGAAGTAACCCAGGTAAAGGACTTGGTACCTGAAGTCTTTATGGAAGGGGATTTCCCTTCCAAACAAAAGCAACTCTTCCATCCTCTCTCCTCCTCCCGTCTTCCACACATCAACAACTCTTCAATAAAGGTAAGTGACATATTATAGTTTTATTCTTCATGTCTCATTGTTTTCTGTGTAATTTAATGTATATTTAATGTACAAAAATATTTTATTTTAATACTTTTGGGTGTCTGAAACGGATTAATTATTTTTCCATTATTTCTTATGGGGAAAATAGATTCGGAGTTCGTGATATTCGGTGTTCGCCGGGCCCTCTGGAACAGATTAATCATGAACTCCGGGGGTCCACTGTATTATGTTTAGAAAAAAAATAACTATCATTTCATAAGAAATTTTTTTTTTTTTTTAAATTTCTCGACCCTGAGAGCGAGTTAAGAATCGAGGGTCTTGACCCTGAAAGGGTTAATGGAGGTAAAAGGGAAAATGTATGAGAGTACATGCTAGGCATGGTCAATAAACACTGCAGCAAGGAGGAGACTGAAGGAAGTTCAATTTCATGCCTGAGAGCAATCTGTGGAATGAATATTATGCATAAAATAAATAGCACAGAAATTAGATGATGTGATGGTATGAAACTAATAATGTAGAGAATGAAGCAGGAGCTGTGCTTGTGCTCATTTATAGAATATTAAGCAAATTAGGTTGACTAAGCAGGTATATAAATCTGGGGTGGATGGAAGGAGGCACAGAAAATGCTCCAGGATAGGTTGCATGGGAGTGAAGGTTTTAAATCACAGTGCCTTGAGCATCCAGTAGGTATTTTGGGATTGGATATTCAATCAGAAGGTAACATTTATGAAATGCTTCAGGAAAACCAATTAGCCAGACATCAGTCCTGGTGGTGGGGATACCTTTGATATACCTTTGAAGAGTTTCGAGAGTTTGTCTATTCTATGAGCCCGGCCATGGGCCAGGCTTGTCTGGTGCTTGCCTGGTCAACCAGGCTGTTGCTGCTGAAGGCCCGCTGCCCCACATATCCCTCACAGCCTGGTTGATCTGGCACCTGGTGAAGATACTTGTCCAGTTTCCTCTTGAAGGCTTCTACACTTGTCCCAGCCGTGTTTCTGACATCTTCTGGTAAGATGTTGAATAGTCTGGGACCCCGGATGTTGATACAGTGTTCCCTTATTGTCCCCACCACACCCTGCTCCTCTCTGGGTTTATTTTACACTTCCTTCCATATCTCTCACTCCAGTAGGTTATGGCAGTGTGCAAATTTGGGACCAGGCCCTCGAGTACTTTCCAGGTACGTACAGTATATATTATCATGCATCTCTCTCCTCCGCTCCAATGAGTACATGTTCAAGACTTGAAGGTGTTCCCAGTAATTTAGGTGCTTTACTGGCTCAATGTGAGCTGTAAACAATCTCTATTTGTTCCAGCTCTGATATTTCTCCTGCTTTGAACGGGGCTGTCAGCACTGAGCAATATTCTAAGTGAGGGAGCACTAGCAATTTGAAGAGTGTCACCATCGGCATTATTTCCCTTGTTTTGAAAGTTCTCGGTACCCACCCCGTCATCCTCCTGGCTGCCGTGATCTTTGCCTTGTTATGGACTTTAAAAGAAATGTTTATATGCTATCGAGTGGTGAGTTGGGTGGAGAGTAAACATTACGTTTTCTCTGATTCAGCGTTAAGAGAAAACTGTGAATCTGGCGTCTCGCCCAGTAATCGCCCTTCATATGCGTTTGTTTACAATTCTTGGCATGAATTATTCATTACTTCTCCCTTTGTTTATGATGGCATCTAAAGGTAGTTCTTAGAAACGATTAAACTCAGTGAACATGGTAATAATATGGGCGTGTAGTGTAGCCCAGGGAAGCTACATGTGTGTGTACTGTACCTACATCTACCGCTGCCTACACTGACTTCCTACAAATAAACACTACTCACCTCTCGCCCTACATTAAGACTACAAATATTTTAAGGTAAGTAATGAATGTACTCATTGTTTTCTGTATATAAAACTATAGTTAATCTTCAAAAAATGTATTTTTTGCTAATATTTTTGGATGTCTGAAACAGATTAATTGGATTTACATTAATTCTTATGGGAAATATTATTTCGGTTTTAGGCCGCCCTTCTGGAACGGATTACGGCCGATAACCGAGGGTCCACTGTATACCTTCCCATTAAAACTTGAAGGCTATGACACTTCAAACACATGAGTACAGTGGACCCCCCGGTTTTCGTGATTTTTTCGTTCCAGAATGCTGTTCAAGTGCCATTACCAAACAAATTTATTCCCATAAGGAATAATGCAAGTTAGACTAGTCCTTTTAGACCCCCAAAAATACACTTACAAAAGCACTTACAAAAATACACTTACATAATTGTTTGAGTTTGGAGCATCACAAACACCAGGGGTCCACTGTACATACTTGTATTCTGTATTCAAAGAAAAAATTTACTTAGGAAATCAAAACAATAAAGTACCTACTTTTCCACAGTTTTAACTTCTTCTCCGTGTAAACAATGTATTTCCACACCTGGGGCAGGAGCATTACGCAGCAGATCTTTTGTGTCCATGTACATGTTTAAGGCATCGGGTAAGTTCAAGTCCCTGCAAAATACATTATCATTATGTAACTTTAGCTTTCTTTATACCAATAATAAATCAATCTTTTTCTGACATAAGCAAACCATCTGAACACCAGGAGTGCCTGATGAATAAGCTGTCACACAGAAAAATGTACTCAAACATTTTCATGGTAGTCTCACTATGTATTATGTAGATGCCAAAAATTTACAGCATTTCATCTCTGGTAAATGTATACTGGGTACTTAATATCAGAGAATTTCTAATACTAATTAATGTGCAAAATTTTTCTTAACTTGACCCATGACTGATTATATGAACAATAAAAGTTATTATTAAGATCAGATACAAACTCAAATAAATCCTTGAAGTTCACTGTGGAGTAATTCTTTGCTGGGGTTTGAACCAGAGTTTCATTTTCTCCCCAAATTTCATCGGAAGGTAAAAGAAATGCCAGACTAGGAGCCGATCGCTGCTCTGTTCGCACCTTCATCGCATTGATGACATAAATCCCCAAGTTGTCTCCTGCAAAACAATTAAATTAATAAGATTTGGATCTTTTAATTCACCTAAATTACAGGTTAATCAAAAATGTTTATGAAACATAACTGTCCATATTACAGATGTTTGTTAATCTTAGTACAGTGGACCCCCGAGTTTCATACACCCAGAAATCGTACAATTATGTAAGTATAATATTGTAAGTGCTTGTGGAAGTGTATTTTTGGGGGTCTGAAATAGACTAACCTAAGTGACATTATTTCTTAAGGGAGTAAATTCGTTCTGTAATGGCACTTGAGCAGGATTCTGGAATGAAGTTTTTACGATACTCGGGGGTCCACTGTAGTAATGAAATAAATCCTTGAAGTTCACTGTGGAGTAATTCTTTGCTGGGGTTTGAACCAGTTTCATTTTCTCCCCAAATTTCATCGGAAGGTAAAAGAAATGCCAGACTAGGAGTCGATCGCTGCTCTGTTCGCACCTTCATCGCATTGATGACATAAATCCCCAAGTTGCTTGACAAAGCTCCTGGAGAGCGGAACATGTCGCATTAGTTGCTCTTGTGTCTTTTTACTTAACAAATAATTAACCTAGGATGACCCAATTTATTTCCATGTTATGAAGAGTATTTCACTATGAAATGACTAATATTATTAGTGTCCCTTGTACATAATGTTAGAAGGTCGAAGTAGTACAAAATAGAATAAAAAAAAATCATACCATATACAGTGGACCCCCAGTGTTCGTGATGTTCCAAACACGCCTTTTATTAAGTGTATTTTTGTAAATGCTTTTGTAAGTGTATTTTTGGGGGTCTAAAAGGACTAGTCTACTTTACATTATTCCTTATGGGAATAAATTTGTTTGGTAATGGCACTTGAACAGCATTCTGGAACAAAAAAATCACGAAAACCGGGGGTCCACTGTATTCCAAGTAAAGCAACGTTGGGCTAAGCATTTCCCCATGTATAAAGTGCTAAAATATCTTTAACCCTTAAACTGTCCACATGTAGATATACGTTTACGTGCGTAGCTGACCAAATATTTTGAGAAAAAAATAAATTTTTCTTTTTGTTGAAAATGAAGAGTGCATTTTGTTTGTCATTCCCACATTTTGTAATACTGCACACACTGAGTGCACAGACCCATTCTCTAATCTCTAGGCAACTCAGGCTTATCATGGCAAGGTTAAAAGCATTTGAAAAAAACGTAGATCTACGTTCGGAGCAGTACGCACGTGAACGTATATCTACGTGTGGACAGTTTAAGGGTTAAACAATCTAATATAGTAAACTAATACACATAGTATTAAACATTAAAAGCAATTAAAAGAACTGAAAAACAATCATAATTTGGTGTTGATAAATTGGAAAACAAATATTGCTGGCACATGTACACAGCTGTTGTTTTTTTTTTTTTTTTGCCAATTTCAACATACCATAAAATTACATGTTTTTAACAGATTCCACTCACTTTAGTCTTATTCAATTCAAAAGAATGAACTCTTTCATTCTGTAAGAAAAATCATTTTTATTTTTAAATTTTTTCACTCAGGAATTTTTTTCCAGGTACATACTATACTACAATTTAGGGGTTAAAACCTATAACAAAAAAAATTATTTTAAAAACATCAGAGTACTGAATAAAGTGAATTTTATTTCCTTCATACCAGCAGGATTTCAAATGTTGAAAAGTAAAACATTTTATTAATGAGCTTCCTGGCACAGTGTTAACAAGAGCCAATTACTAGTACAATGTTTCAAAATACAACTTCAATGTACGCACAGCAAAATAAATCTTACCTGCAGTGTAAACTTTAACAGCTTTGATAGATCCTCCCCAGGCTCCAGCTAGTGACACCACTGTTTCAATATATCTGTCTTTCCAAGCCTGAGGTTGGTGATTCAGAAAATAGTGTGTCATGGGTGCCCCCATGCTATGAAGAATAAGGACAATCTTCCGCCCAGTGTATACGTAGGTCTCCTCAATCAACTGGCGTAGCATTAGATAATAATCACCAAGTTCATCTGCAATTAGAAAACTTATTATAAGATAGAACCTGAAAAAAACAGTCACTTATTTGCCAAGATACAAAATTATGAGCAATGGCTCAGTAAATGTTTACATTCTAAGTGAAAAAATTAACTATTACTATGGCAAGTATTTTTTTTAAAACACTCCAATCATCTCCTACCAAGGTAGGGTGACCCAATAAAGTAGAAAAAACTCAGTCACATTCAATCACTGTTTTGCCACAAGGACACCAACATTGCTGTTTAGATGACCTTCCAAATCACAACATCCCCACCCCTTCTTCAGAGTACAGGCACTGTACTACCCACCTCCAGGACTCTAAGTCTGGTTAACTGGTTTCCCTGAATACCTTCATAAATGTTACCTTGCTCATACTTTAACAGCATGTCAAATCATAAAAACTATTTGCCTCCACTTGGTTCCATTTAACACACTTGCACAAGCCTGTTGAATGTCCAAGCCCCTTGAACTCAAAACTAAAAATACTGAAGTCCCAATATGACTCTGTGTTTAGCGAGCCGTTAATCAGACAGTCGAAAATCTATACAAATATTTTATGACAGAGACTCAAAATTTGGTCAATTAAAAATCTCTTTAAAAAGCTATAAATGACATGCCCATGCACTTGGTTCCAGGCCCAGACTCGTGGAACTCCACGTTCATCAAGAACTGTACGAAGCCCTCTTCATATGTCTTCAACATTCTAAGGAGAGGAGCATGAACACAGGGGTCATCCCACAGTCACTAAAAACGACAGACATAGCCCCACTCCACAAAGGTGGCAGTAAAGAAATTGTAAAGAATTACAGACCTACAGCACTAATGTCCCATATCATAAAAATCTTTGAAAGGGTTCTAAGAAGCAAGATTGCCACCCACCTAGATATCCATCAGTTACACAACCCAGGGTAACATGGGTTTAGAGCAGGCCACTCCTGCCTGTCCCAGCTACTGGACCACTATGACAAGGTCTTAGATTCACTGGAGGACAGAAAATGCAGATGTAGTATACACAGACTTTGCAAAAGCCTTTGACAAATGCGACCATGGTGTAATGGCACACAAAATGCATGATAAAGGAATAATATGAAAAGTTGGTAGATGGATCTATAACTTCCTAACAAATACAACACAAAGGGTAATAGTAAACAGAATAAAGTCTGAGGCAGCCACAGTGAAAAGCTCTGTTCCACAAGGCACAGCACTCGCCCCCATCCTGTTCCTTATCCTCATATCTGACACAGACAGAGATGTAAACCACAGCATCGTGTCTTTCTTTGTGGATGACACCCAAATTTGCATGCCAGTGTCATCCATCGACGACAATGAAAGACTCCAAGTGAACATCAACTAAATCTTTATATGGGCCACAGAAAACAATATGAAGTTCAATGAAGAGAAATTACTCCGCTATGGAAAACTCAAGAAAATTAAAAGTGTATTGGAGTATAAAACAAATTCCAATCACACAAGAGTGAAAAACTAATGTGAAGGACCTGGGAGTGATAATGTCAGAGGAAAATGATAGGATGGATAATGAGAACCTTCAAAACTAGGGATGCCAAGCCCATGATGATTCTCTAGGATAATAAACACTTGGAAAATCCTAGAGGGACTAGTCTTAAATTTGCACATGAAAATCACTCCCTATGAAAGCGAAAGACTGGGCAGGAGATGCAATATTCCTCCAGTGAAAAGAAGGGGCTCCGCGAGCTCACTAAGAGACAACACAATAAGTGTCAGGGGCCCATAACTGTTCAACTACCTCCCAGCATACATAAGGGGTATTACCAATACACTTTTGGCTGTCTGTATAAGTGGATGATGGGCATAAACAAGGAAGATATTAATAAAATACTGAGGATATCGAACCAAGTAAGAACCAGAAATAACGGATTTAAGTTGGATAAATTTAGATTTAGAAAGGACATAGGCAAGTACTGGTTTTCGAACAGTTGTAGATGCGTGGAACAATCTTCCGAGTAGGGTGATAGAGGCTAGGACCTTGGGTAGCTTTAAAGAGAGATTGGACAAATATACGAGTTGGAGGGGCTGGGTTTGATTGGTGTCGTGGGTACAGGAGTAAATTCTTGGGTAGTTTTGGGTAGTGGTGGTTTTGATAAGGACCTGCCTTGTATGGGCCAGTAGGCCTTCTGCAGTGTTCCTCCATTCTTATGTTCTTATGAAGCTGGACAGGCACCTAAAGTCAGTACCTGACTGGCCAGGCTGTGGTTCGTATGTTGGTTTGCATGCGGCCAGCAGTAACAGCCTCGTTGATCAGTCCCTGATCTACCACCAGGCCTGGTCATGGACCAGGCCATGGGGGCGTTGACCCCCGGAACACCCTCCAGGTATAAAGTCCCATTTTTGCCTCCACAAATGACCTTTCTTTCCACATATTGCTTCAAAACACCACCTACCATTTTCTCCTCTTCTATTGTATGGCTCACAGACCAATCTGATGAGGTGTCCACTCTCAAATATCTAAATACCTCCACTTACTCTATACTTCCTCCTTCCAATCTGATATCCACTCTTCCATTACAAAGATTTCCTGTTACTCTTCTCACCCTGCTCTTTGTAATGTTAACTTTTAATTTTCTTCTTTGACATATCCTCCACCAGTCTTTGGAACTTTTCAGAAGAACAGTCATTGTCAGAAGGACAGTCATTGTCAGAAGGACAGTCATTGTCAGAAGAACAGTCATTGTCAGAAGAACAGTCATTGTCAAAAAGAGCAGATGTAATAACTCCCACTTTGTATCAGAACCATTATCGTTTAAACCCACACCTCTCTCTAACACAGAAGCACTGAATTCTTTGACAACCCCCATCTATAAATAAGTTAAACATCCATGATGACATTATACATCCTGTCTAAAACATACTTTTAGTGGGAAACAACCCCCTCCTCTCTCTTACATACCCTATCCTGAGCCCCATTCTTCTTTTTTCTTTCTTTCAATAAACCAGCTGTATCCCACCGAGGCAGGGTGACCCAAAAAGAAAAACGAAAGTCTCTCTCTAAATTTAGTAATTTATACAGGAGAAAGGGTTACTAGCCCCTTGCTCTCATCATTTTAGTCGCCTCTCACGTCACACATGGCTTATGGAGGAAGAATTCTGTTCCACTTCCCTATGGAGATACAGTGGAACCTCGAGTTTCAGCCATAATTCGTTCCAGGAGCTAGGCCTAAACTCAAAATGGCCGAAAGTCAAAGTAATATTTCCCATAAGAAATAATGTAAATCCAATTAATCCGTCCCACCCAAAAATATTCACAAAAATTTAAAGAATAAATACTATAGTATTACATACTGAAAACAATGAGAAATAAATATAAAGCACTAATTTTAATGGATAAATGAACATTTAAATCAGTTTTACCTTTATTGAAAACTCTTGTTGGTATATGAGAGGCAGGACAAGATAGTCCTTCAATATGACACTAATATCAACTCTACGGCTTATTTATCTAGCACAATTCATCTAATATGACATAATAAACAATATTAATAACAGAAACATGATACATATATACATGTACTCTAGAATGAATAAAGTATGTCATGTCTCTCTCTCCCTAACCGACGAGTGTTGCTGTGTTGTTTGTTGCTGGGTGTACAAGGGCCACTGAAAGATAAGCCTTACATAGTGGTGGTGATGGCAGCAGCAGAGACGGAGGTGTTGTCAGTCGCCATATAAAACTCTAACAACATTGGAGGAGTCAGTTTCGTGCTGTCCTTTTTCTATCTATTAATCGCTTAACTTACTTGCTACACTGTTAATGCTACACTTTATCGCTGGCTGGCGCTATAGCCTTTATCGACTCGTGCTGCTTTAGTATCGTACATTCTCCCCTCTCTCTTCCTCCTCCACTTTGGTACTTTGCTACAATTTCTTTCTTCAATTCCATCGTGTTTCTCACTTTCTTTACCAAAGGGCTGACACTAGGAAGTTTCTTTGGGCCCATGGTGGCTTATTTCACAGTCACAATTAATGAAGAAGCACTAAACACAATGAATTTATTGTGAAATGTTTGGATGAGTACGCAGGGTAATGTTTACTCAAGGATAAACAAAGCTAGACTGACTCACGACGCCTGCGCGGGGAGGCGCGCAAGTGCGGGCAGGCCTGGTATGCCGGCCGAAACACGGGGCAATGACCAAAACTCGAACAAAATTTGGCCAAAAAAAGCGACCGAAACTCGAAGCGGCTGATACTATGGGTGGCCGAAGCTCGGGGTTCCACTGTAAGAGGAAATAAACAAGAACTAGTAAAAAAATAGAAGAAAACCCAGAGGGGTGTGTGTATATATGCTTATATATGTACATGTATGTGTAATGCAACCTAAGTGTAAGTAGAAGTAGCAAGGCATATCTGAAATCTTGCAAGTTTATGGGACAAAAAAAAAAAAAACACCAGAAATTTTACCATCATGTAAAACAATTACACTGAGCCTCATAATCCACACAAAAATACTCTGCCAATTTTTGTACAGTAGGGCCCCGCTTCATGGCATTTCGCCTTACGGCTTTCTGCTAATACGGCGATTTCAAATTATGACCAAAACACACTATGCAGCAAGCGGTCTTTCTAATACAACATGCCCCACCCAGTTTGTTTACATTCTCCTTGAACACATCTCTGTATTATGTCTGGAAACTTTTCAAAATTTAAAGTGTTTTCAAGTTATTGCATATTTTATATGTACACTGATAATAATATTTGTGTGTACCTGTACCTAAATATACTTACACACTGTGCTGGTGTGCAGGTACACATTAAATCACTAAGTGTGTCCCTCTAATCTTAACACCATAGTAATACTAATACGTAGTACATAATAATAATCACTCTTGGGCACATTAAATATCTTATTTTACATTAATATAGACATTTTCATTAATCCATCTACAATATTTTCTTCAAAATTATATAGGAAACACGTTACATAGTATGTATATAAACATGCTAAGTTTATATCCTATGGAGGTGTGGTTGCCGGGCAGAGAGAAAACATTAAGTAACACAGTGGAACCTCGGTTTTCGTCCAGTCCAGTTATCGTACAATTCAGTTTTTGACCACTTTTTTCGGCAAAATTTTCCCCATTTTCATACATCTAGTACTTGGAAATTGTCTGTACCAGACGCGTTAGCCTGCCTGCGGGACGTGGCTGCTCACATGTTCGTGACTCAGTCTGCCTTTGTTACTAGTTCATTGAGCATTACTCCGTGTGTTCTTCCGAAACATTTCGTAATAATCCATTAGTATTTTTTGTGCTTGCGACTGCTAAATAAGCCACCATGGGGCCAAAGAAAGTTCCGAGTGCCTGCCCTTTGGTAAAGAAGGGAGAAACACATTAGAATTCAAGAAAGAACTCGTAGAAAAATACGAAAGTGGTATAAGTGTGGCCGAGCTCGCCAGGATGTATGGGAAGCCCAAATCAACGATCAGGTCCATCCTATCGAAGAAAAAAGAAATCAAGGAAGCTGATGTTGCGATAGGGGTAAATGTGCTAACGAAACAGAGATCGCAAACAATCGAAGATGTTGAAAAGTTGTTGTTGGTGTGGATCAACCAAAAACAGTTAGCGGGTGATAGTGTTGTGGAGGCAAGGATGTTGCATGCGGATCTCGTAAAGAAAATGCCTGGAACAAGTGCTGCTGTTAGTGAATTTAAGGCAAGCAAAGGCTGGTTCGACAGATTCAAGAAGTGAAGCGCATACACACTGTGGTAAGGTATGGCGAGGCTGCAAGTTCTGACAAAACGTGGGGCCAAAGAACTCGTTGATGAATTCAAGGAGTATGTAGAGGCTGAAGGATTCCTCCCCCAACAAATCTTCAATTGTGACGAAACAGGCCTCTTTTGGAAGAAAATGCCAAAGAGGACCTACATCATGTAGGAGGAAAAGGCACTGCCAGGACACAAGCCTATGAAGGATAGGCTAACTCTTTTGTTGTGGTAATGCTAGTGGAGATTTCAAAGTGAAGCCTTTACTGGTGTATTACTCTGAAAATCCCAGAGTATTCAAGAAAAACAATGTCATCAAGAGTAAATTTGTGTGATGTGGAAGGCTAACAATAAGGCATGGGTCACCAGGCAAATTTTCATTAAGTGGGTCAATGAAGTGTTTGGCCAGAGTGTGAAGAAATATTCCTGGAAAATAAATTGCCACTTAAGTGCCTCCTGGTAATGGACAATGCTCCTGCTCATCCTCCAGACTTGGAAGAGCAATTGTTGGGGGAGTTTAGTTTCATCACAACAGTGAAGTTCTTGCCTCCCCCCAATACCACTCCTCTCATCCAGCCCATGGACCAGCAGGTCATTTCAAACTTCAAAAAACTATACACCAAAGCAATGTTTCAAAGGTGCTTTGAAGTGACCTCAGACACTGAATTGACCCTAAGAGAGTTCTGGAGGAATCACTTAAATATCCTCAATTGCATAAGCCTTATAGATAAGGCTTGACAGGGAGTGACTTCCAGAACGATTAACTCTTCTTGGAGAAAACTGTGGCCAAAATGTGTCCTCCAGAAGGATTTTGAAGAGTTTGAGGCTGACACTGACAACCTTATGCCTGTTGTGGAATCTATTGTGTCTTTGGGTAAGTCCTTGGGGTTGGAGGTGAGCGGCCAGGATGTGGAAGAGTTGGTGGACAACCACAGGAGAAGAGCTAACCATTGAAGAGTTGCAAGACCTTCATCTGGAACAGCAACAGACCTTAGCTGAGGAAATTGCTTCAGAGGAGGAGGAAGAGAGAGAGAGAGGGAAGAATGTGCCTTCTTCAGCAATTAAGGACATCTGTGCAAAGTGGAGTGAGGTGCAACATGTCAACAACATGTTCAATGACAATGCCGTGTCCCATTTTAGGAAAATCTTAAAGGGACGCCAGAAACAGGCCTCTCTGGACAGATTTTTTGTGCAACAGGGGTCCAGTGACTCAAGGTGATCCTAATGCCAGTAAAAGACAAAGATGGGAAGTAACCCCGGATATGGCTTTGATACCAGAAGTCCTTATGGAGGGGGATTCCCCTTCCAAACAATAACCTCTCCTCCCTCTCCCCTCCTCGCCAACTTCCATACGCCAACAAGTCTTCAATAAAGGTAAAAAGTGATGTGTGATGTTAAATGTTCATTTATCCATTTCATTAGTGCTTTATATTTATTTCTTATTGTTTCTGTATGTAAAACTATAGTTATTCTCTATAAAATTTTTTTTGTTAATATTTTTGGGTGTCTGGAACAGATTAATTGGATTTACATTATTTCTTATGGGAAATATTACTTCAGTTTTTGTACAAATTGGTTTTCGGCCGACCTTCTGGAACAGATTAAAGACGAAAACCGAGATTCCACTGTACTTATAATAATCACTCTTGGACACATTAAATGTCTTATTTTATGTTACATAGACATTTTCATTAATCCATCATTGATATTTTCTTCAAAATTATATAAGAAATACGTTACATAGCATATAAGCATGCTATGTTTATATGCCGGGCGGAGGGAAAACATTACGTTTTCTCTGGTCCAGCATCAGAGAAAACGTGTATGAATCTGCGTTTGACCCAGTCACTCCCCCTTAACACTCCGCTTTTGTTTACAATTCTCGGCATGAATTATTCATTACTTCTCCCTTCATTTATGATGGCATCTAAAGGTAGCTGTTAGAAACGATTAAACTCAGTGAACAAGATATGTTGATGGTAATAATATGGCTCTGTGCCGCATTAAATATCTCGTGTAGTTATGCAGGTAGGTAGGTGCAGCTGTGTAGCCAGGTGGACTATATAGCTACATTTACTGGCTACCTACACCTGACTTCCTACAAATAAGTTACTCACCTCTCTCTCTCTCTCTCTCTCTCTCTCTCTCTCTCTCTCTCTCTCTCTCCCTACATTAAGATTACAAATATTTTAAGGTAAGTAATGAATGTACTGTGTATGCATTTTACTTTTTGTGTTTTTAAATTCCTAGTTCTATTACTAACTTAATATAAGTTAGTGTAAACTTGTTGTCTGGCATTTATATGCATTTATAAGTGAAAAAAATGGCGTTCTACTTTCCAGTGATGTCTGCTTTCCGGCAGTAGTCTGGAACCTAACCTGCTGTACAAGTGGGGCCCTACTGTACAGTTTTATCAGTGGTGCCAACTGTGACTACCATCTTATCCTATAGCCCAAGAAGCTGTAGTATAGGGCTGCACATCCTTTTAAACACATGTGGGTATTACCTGCTGAATACTTCTTGATGGTGCCAGGATCTCAATTTCTTTTGTATATATAAGTGCACAAATAAAAGTAATTTACAAGTGTGGAACCAACAGCTTACTTGGAGCTTTGCGGAAGTCGAAAGGAGCTCCTCGGACCGTAACACCACGTTCATATCCGAGTGTCAAAATGGCATTGACAATATCTTTGAAATAGCCTGTTGGTGAACGCTGACTGGGATCTAACCATTCGACTGTTGAAGAGTTACCAAAACCCGGTATTCTTGTCTGTACTCCTGGAGCATTTGTAGTAGTACGAGTCACGTTGTCATAAACTAACCTCATATTATCAACCTGGAAACAACAGTTAGGTTATAAAAAAAATAAAAATTTATTCTTAACAATGCTTAAAAATACTAAAGGTATACCTTTCAGTAAATCTATATTAGCTAAAGCTGTATATTATGCTATACAGTGGACCCCCGCCTAACGAGCAAAATTCATTCCAGAAGCCTGCTCAAGTGCCATTACCAAACGAATTTACTTCCTTAAGAAATAATGTCATGTAGGTTAGTCTATTTCAGACCCCCAAAAATACACTTCCACAAGCACTTACAATATTATACTTACATAACTGTATGATTTCCGGGGTGCTCGTTAGGCGGGGGTCCACTGTATTAGCTATGTTCATTTTGCCACATCAAAGAAAAATTTTCTTTATGCAGCAACAAATTCCACATGTTTTTCCTATTTTACAACTTATATTAATATTAATCATTATTATTGTAAGCATTTCAGGTATGTCTTGTTACTTCTACTTACACTTAGGTCACACTACACATTCATTTTTTTCCTCAACAAGTCGGCCGTCTCCCACCGAGGCAGGGTGACCCAAAAAGAAAGAAAATCCCCAAAAAGAAAATACTTTCATGTACAAGCATATATATATATATATATATACACACACACTCCTCTGGGTTTTCTACTATTTTCTTACTAGTTCTTGTTCTTATTTCCTCTTATCTCCATGGGGAAGCGGAACAGAATTCTTCCTCCGTAAGCCATGCGCGTCGTAAAGAGGCGACTAAAATGCCGGGAGCAAGGGGCTAGTAACCCCTTCTCCTGTATATATTACTAAATGTAAAAGGAGAAACTTTTGTTTTTCCTTTTGGGCCACCCCGCTTCAGTGGGAAACGGCCGACGTGTTGAAAGAAAGGTTATTTTAAGTTGGAGGAATCCCTAGACCCATAGAGATCATGAAGCACCTGGAGAATGCAAAGCAATCATGTCTAATTCAATGAAAAAGAGAAAAAGTCCAATTTTGTAGAACAAGAAACCACTACAGTAAAGCCATTGGTGAGCAGGTGGCCAGTAATGACAAGAGAAGTGGATAGAGATAATATTGTTTTCGTGTGACTAAAAATAACAGACAATTCTGCAACCAATGTCCAATGTTTCTGAATAAAACTGACCCAGTGCATTTTGTCCTGCATTAAAATGGGGTTCGTTAAAATGAGCATTTACTGTACCAGCATTCAAGAACTTCCCTTCAGAGCAAAATAAATTTTTGTCTAATGTAAAAATAATAATAATGTTATAATAAAAGTTATAAAAATTGTGTTACAATAACCTTGAGTTATGATTTTCCCCTCAATATACCACAGTTATATTTACGGATATTCCAGATTTTTAAAGACACCCTTCATGATACAGCTCCAACACTGTCACTCTTAAAAGAATTTTAGTTCTAGCTTAGTTCTGTCTGAAATGTTGCTCAAATTTACTGGTTTTTCTTAAATTATTCGCTTTCCCTGACTGTACATATAAAAATTACAAAATTATAATCTTTATTTTTTTTTTTTTTTTTTTATTAACACATCGGCCGATTCCCACCAAGGCAGGGTGGCCCGAAAAAGAAAAACTTTCATCATCATTCACTCCATCACTGTCTTGCCAGAAGGGTGCTTTACACTACAGTTATAAAACTGCAACATTAACGCCCCTCCTTCAGAGTGCCGGCACTGTACTTCCCATCTCCAGAACTCAAGTCCGGCCTGCCGGTTTCCCTGAATCCCTTCATAAATGATCTTCAATCTTACCAACTGTAATATATCTCCAGAAAACAATACATCTGTTGGACTGTGCCTGTGATATAACCCCTCAAAGGCAATTTTTCCCTACTTACCACAGCCTGAATTTTTCCTTCAACTTAAAGAATCATTCATTGTAAATCTACAGTGTACTCTTACCTTTTCTGATTGTCTATGTTCACCCATCAGTAAAATGGGTACCTGGGTGTTAGTTGACTGGTGTGGGTTGCATCCTGGGACAAAACTGACCTAATTTGCCTGAAATGCTCAGTATAACAAGCGGCTTTCTATATAGTAGTGTGTCATTGATGTCAGCTAGGCCTGTATACCTTGTACATGTACAGTGGTCCCTCGGTTTTCGTGCATCTCCAAACTCGAACATTTATGTAAGTGTATTTTCGTAAGTGCTGTTGCAAGTGTATTTTTGGGGGTCTGAAATAGACTAACCTACGTGACATTATTTCTTAAGGAAGTAAATTCGTTCGGTAATGGCATTGAGCAGCATTCTGGAACGATTTTCGGCGAAAACCGGGACCACTGTACTTGTAGTAAATAAAGATATTATTATGCTGTCTCTCATACCTACTCCCACTCAACCCTTCTCACCCACCCACCACACAAGAATCCGTCCTATCACACCCTCTCCCTCTCTTCCACCCTATCCCTCCCTCCTGATTTACAAGTTACAATTTTCATAATTTGGTAACAAGGACAATTGGCAATAATGAACACCCTCTTCCTTCTCCCTATGTGTGTTAAATCAAGGGTTCACTGTATTATCATTTCTTTTATCATAAAAAGCATACTATATTTGGCAAGAAATATTTATAAAAAAATTTGTTACTGATACCAACAATTTAAAAACCAATACTTCAAGTAACGTTATCAAGGTCAGCACAAGAATCTCTATACATACATACAAGGAGGGGCTTAGGAGTGGTTGTCTAGTATTTTATACTATTTTCAATGGTAGACTTGTTTTGAAGCAGTGTTATTATTACTATTTATATTTTAGGGGGCTTAGGGAGACATGAAAAAAATTTGGGGGCTAAAGCCCCTTCCCTGAAGCCCCCTCCTTGGTGCCGCCACTGAACGTTATTGTTCTGTAAGGTGTTGGGAGCAGTGAGAGGATTAAATACTATCTTATGTTCAATCACCTATTGCTGTGGTGTATAGTGGTTGTTGTTAACCGGGACTTGGGCAGTACATGTTTACTGT